>JAZHYW010029055.1:0-18613 GCA_037355805.1 Ixodes ricinus | reverse complement strand
TAGTCGTTTCAGCATCTCCGCCATAGCTGTCGGACAGCTCGCCTGCGCCAGCACAGCAGTACTCCGCTAACCACCGAGAGTTTCTGGTGCATAGCTGCTTCAGCTCACCTTCCGCTATGTGGGCTTCGATGATTGGAGGCTGAGTGATGACTCGCTGCCGAGTGGGATCCCTGACTGTCGCCTCACTGTACAGCGACCCAGTCGTGCGCCTGGCTCACTACCTCCAGATAGGACGCCCACCGCGCTGCACTTCTACATCCGTCGTGGCCTCTCCCTGTGATGCGCTCTGGTGGAGATCCTCGATAAAGTGTCAGCAACCACCAGCTGCCAATACCGGGGACGAACTGCCAGCTCGAAATCGCCAGCACCAGTAGTCGTAAAAATAGTCGTTGGAGACGAGGACGCATGCCTCCCTGCTTCTTTTTTTGACCACGGCCAACAGCGGATGATGGTCTGTTTCGATGGCGATATGTTTTCCCCAGTACGTAGTCGTTAAACTTTTCGCAGCCGAAGGCTATGCCCAAGGCCTCTTTTTCAATCTGAGCATACCGGCGTTCAGTATCAGTGAGCACCCGAGACGCGTAGCCTACCGCACGCCAGTCCATTCCCACCGCTGCTTTGAAGCGGCGCAGCCCCTAGAGCAAATGCACGGACGCATCAGTTGACAACTTGCTGGGCAACTCGGGATCATAGATGGCTAGAACTAGGGTTTGCGTCAGCACTTTTTCTAGTTGCTTCCCACCGACGATCATCTGTGCGCTGAGTTCCATTCAAAAATGGTGTCCCCGTTCCTAACCAGACTCGCGTAGGGCCTCCACGTTTGAGACGACAGGTGTGGTAAGTATTTCCCCGAAGTAGTTCACTGCACCAAGGAGGCGTTGAACTTCCTTTTTTGTCGTTGGAGTAGGGTGCCGTGCAACGCAGCCTATCAAGTCTGGGTTCGGTTCAATTCCGTTGGAACTGATTCTGTCACCAAGAAAGTTTATTTTCTACGGGGCCAAGAGTTGTATTGTCACAATCCAGAGTCAGTCCCTCAAGCTTGGCGCTGTTGCCACAACGCCTGGCGAAGCCTTCATCGTCGGCGCTAACGCCTCGCGTGGCGCCCCACACCAGTACATCGTCTATGTACACACACGCACACCAAGGAAAGATCGTCGAATATCTGGCTCATTGTGCATCGGAAGTACGTCCGGAGCTGGAAGCGATTCCGAAGGGTAGTCTGAGATATCGGTACCGACCCCAAACGGACTGCTGAACGTGCAAATATCCGAGGTCTGTTCATCAAGCGGAATCTGATGAAATCCACTGTTAGCGTCAAGGCGACTGGAAATGCCTGGCGCGCGCTAGCTCGCTCTCGATTTCCTCGCCGCCGTGGGAGCTGGAAATGTTCTCTTTTTCGGTGCCCGATTCACGTTTCGAGGGTCCATGCAGATTCTTAATTTTGCCATTTTTTTCACGATGATCAAGGGACTCACCCAGTCGGTAGCTCTCTTAACCTTTGCGATAATGCCTGCGGCCTCCATGCGTTCCAGTTCTTTCTTGAGAGGTTCCCCCCAAGTGCGTGCGGCACTCGTCTGGCGGGCTGGACCACTGGTACGGCGTCATCTCGGAGTACCATCTTGTACTCCCGTCGTGTCTTGCCAATACCGGAGAACAGTCCTGGAATTCCGACTCTATGTTTGGGTTGGAGGCCTTGTTCTCCACTGAACTTACTCGGTTCACGAGGCCCAGTTGCTCGCATGCACGGAGACCTCGAATAGCTTGGTTCCTTTCACCACGAAGAAATCGAGCTGCACTGGTCGCTTGTCGAGCTGCACCGACAGACGAACCTTTCCGCTGTGTTGAATTTCGCCGCCCCCGTAGTGGCGAAGAATGCTTCTGGTTGGACGGGGTTTCTGCTTCGTCCTGAGCTTCTCAAACAACGCCTGGGCAATAAGTTTGCCTGCGCTCCCGTGTCGACCTTGATTTTCACCACGGTTCCCTCGATGCGCGTGGTGACAATCCAGTCGCGATTGGAGGAAGAACGCTCGGTCCCGGTCGCCAAAATTTCAAGAACGTCGAAGTCACCATCGCTTTCGTCCCCTTCGGCCACGTCGTGTACCGCTGCCCTCTTTACTCCTACAGCAGACTGCGAAGTGATTCCGTTTGGTGCACTTGGCGCATGTCTTTCCAGTTGACGCGGTGCACTTTCTCGGCGGATGGGATAAATTACAATAAGTGCATCTTCTTTCTGCTCACGCTGTTTGGCTTGTCCTTGTTGAACGGGGTCAATTTTCACAGTTTCGCCATCCCACGCTTTGTTCTGTGCTTCGACACGCTCCTCAGCCTTGCAGCACTCTACTGCTACTTCTAGGGTTAGGTTTTTTTTTCGAAGCAGCTTTTCCTGCAACACCGTGCTAGCAACCCCGTAAACAATCTGATCTCGGAGGAGAGATTCTTTCAAGTCTGCAAAGTTGCACGTCCTTGCTTTCGGTTGCAGGTCTCTAAAAAATTGTTCAAACGGTTCTCCTTGAGCTTGCCGACGCGTGCGAAACACGTAGCGCCTCGTACGTTTCGTTACATTTGGGCAGGCAGTAGTCTTCCAAAAGTCTTGACCAGTACGTCATAGTCGGCTTGCTCCTCTACTGTCAAGTTCAGTGTGTTAAACACGTCCATAGCTTCCTGGCCCGCGATATGTAGAAATATGGCGGCCTTCTGTTGCTGCTACTGCGAGGCTTCGTGGGTTCCACGTTGCTAGGAGGTAAAGCTCGATGCGCTGTTTGAACCTTTGCCACGACTCCGCCGCGTTGTCGCCAAGTTGCAGCGGTTCCGGAGGTCGAAGATCTGTCATGATGCCTTGAGCTTTTACCTTTGGACTTCTGACACCATGTAAACGAGGTGTGTTCACGATCAGTGCCAGCAACAAGAACAACTTCTTTACTTTTAGCGCGCGCTCCTTTGGTCTGTTCTCATGCACGCAGTGTTGCTCCTCGCTAGCATATGGTACAGTGTCTGCTACTGAACTGCGAACGCTTATCATGGTTTGTCTTGCTCCCTCTTTTAAATCTAGGCTGTCTAATTTTGGGCAGCGTGAAAGGTCCACAAACCCGTCATCTCGTAATGAGTTCACGACTTTCAAACACAGCTATGAAATGTAAAAAAAATAACATGCATATAATTTAATTAACGCTTTATTTATAATTTGATCTTACATCCGATTAATCGATCAAAGATAATTACGACATGATGCTAACTTGGAAAAACACTAGTCAAAAATAGGGCTCCTCATAGCTGTCTTCTTCAATTATATGTAATTACCAGTCGAAGAGACGAATTATTGCTAAAATGTCTCTAATTGAAAAAAAAAAGAATGAAGTGGTAAAAAAACTAGCTTTTTTGAACAAAAAAATAAGAAATGAAAAAGCCTCGTTTTAATAAAATCTTTAATGGGAGCTGCGTTTACATGTACGTAAATGTTGATAGTGAAAAGAAATAAAAGAAACTGTTGTCCTCCTTGCTGACTAAAGAGAGGTTTCTAAATCAAGCACGTACTCACCGTGAGAGCGCACTTGACTGAATACTCGATGTGGCAATCACAATGGCTTTCTCCTCACGCATTCCACGCTCCCAACAAGTCCAAGCGCTCTAGCGCTTGGACTTGTTTCAGGATCATTAGATCAAGTAGGCTCAGCATCGACAATGCGCGAGTCTCTCGGACATTCAGTGATCTCGTGTACCACCCCCTGTGTATTCCGCTTCCAAAGGATATCCGAAACAGGCCTTCGACTGCGTAGGCCCCACTGGAATCCAGAGCCAAAGTCAACTTAGGGCGGACCGAGACAATTCAAGACAGATTCAAGTGTCTTTGTGCTTGTTTTTATTTTTTTTCTCGGAAAGCATGAAGAAACAGGATGGCCTCTCCCTATCTTCATGCCAAATCTGGTCCTCCTCGAATGTCCTTAAGAGTCACACTTGTCTAGCTTAGTTCTATTTAGACACTGATTGGGTAGAAGCAGAACTACGGAGCTTTTTATTCCTTTTTGTTTTGTTTTGGAAGCGAAAAAGCTCAAGTTTGAATCTATTTTCGTCTATATTTTTGTGTTGGTTGCAAGAAAAAAAGATGAGGAAAGGAAGTTGGTGGGGTTCTCACTGGCTCTGGGGTCCGAAATAGGTGGTCGGATAGACTTGGATTAGATTCGACTGTTCGTGGAACGACTTTGGATTAGCGTGTCTTCCGCGGCCTCTGTTCTTTCCCGTACTGATTTTTTTTATGTTCTTTCCTTACCTCTATATTTTATGCGCAGTTTTTTCTATTTCTATTTTTTGGCTCGACATAAGGATGGTCGGTATTTCGCTGTCAAACATGCAAGAATAATAAAACTAGACCACCTGACTCCAGTAACTTGCAAAAGAAGATATGATCGGGCGGGATAGAACCGTGCTTTTTGGGGTTGCATAAATAAACTAGGCCTCTCAAAAAGCTGAAACTCCGTGAGAATAGGACACTAGCGGCTGAAATGGAGCGCGAGAACTTGAGAACATTTCGTTGCTTAAGTCAAAAGGTAATTGAAAATTAAATTTCTTTATTGCGCCGACGTTCACCTAAGACTATTATTGTCAAATAAAAATAATATTATTGTGGGCACCCTTTAAAATTATTTTCTAAAAAAACAGCTTGTCAGCAATAAAAGATATATCTTTCTTGCTCAAAAGTGTTTCTAAGGGCCGGTTGCACCAACGCCGCTTAGAGAAAAGCGGAGCTTAGCCCGGAACCTAAGCTAAGTTTCGGTTTCGTTCGGTTGCACCAAAATCGCTTATCGCTAAACCTAGCACTAAACTACGCTTATCTTGAGCGCTCAACATTGGGCGCTTTGCTTTTGCTTGTTTCTTAATCCTGGATTTGAAACATGGCGGCTGGTTTGTGGCGGTCGACGCGGTGGACGAAATTGGTTGTACAAAGTGTTTTAGGCCACAACAGCGTGAGAGTCTCTACAGAATGGCCTTCGATTGTGACAAGGATGCAAAATATTGTCTCGTGAAGTGTTTATCGACCCCCGTTTTCAAGTTGGCTCTCCACTCTCAGTGCGTGTTAGCCCTAACCGAGATACGCACGGAGCTGTGGGGCTCACGTCTGTCTTTCCGTAGGTTTTTCTGTCAACGAGCTTGTGCGTACGTACTTACTGATCTTCGCATAACTGTAACGTAATGATATTTAACTCCTTATTAATTTCTGCTTGCAAAGCATATCCTTTAATCCGATCGGTGCTTTGAATAGTGGCCGTACATGATCTCGGCCATCAGCTGATTGTCGACACTTCTGCCGTTTGCATCAAATTGTGGTGCATTTAAGTAATAAAACAGCGAAAATTCAATTTCTTTAGTTTTGAGACAACCTTCAGTGAATTTTCCTTGTCTCGCGAGTAGAATCTTCACTTCAGAAAACTGCGTTCTAACCGCAACTTTTCTGAGGGGCTATGTTGCACGTTTTGGACTACCAGGAGACTAGGGAGAAAGAAGTGACGTCAACAACGCCCTTTGGATGTTGATTGGTGGAGTCGCCGATGACGGTGAGTTTCCGCGATGCGTGGTGTTGCTAAGATAGGTCAACGATAGGTTCATTCACATTTACGTCACTTACTTCTTCCTTGTCTCCTGGGAGTCCAAAACGTGCAACATAGCCCCCCTGGTGATTGTGCTTTTTAGAAATGTTTTGCTTTATATATTTCATTCGTGGCGACGACAAATCGTAACGACTACAATTCGAGATTCATTCAGCGCTGTATTGGGGCAGGCTGGGGCAGGTGATGCGAAGAGACGACCGTTCTCGTCGGCACGATGTGATGTACTAGTGGTAGTTTTCGTACTTCGAGGTCTGCCGCCGTTTATTTGTATCAACACAAGATCTGCCTATTATCATTCGCGAACAAGCTTCTGGATCTCTTCTCTATCAGCAAGAATAAAACAAATAGTTCTGGGCGACCTTTGCGTGTTCAATAATTGACAGTTGGTATGATCATCAAGGGATCTACTTGTAGTATCGCTTTGATGTATTGACAGTTATACATTTTTCTTTGTCACCAAAGCAAAATATACGTAGTTGCATTACCAAAGTGTCTGACACAATCAGTTCAACGACGGAACAGCGCAGTTCTGTCGCCTTGCTGATGGCAACGAGTAGGGTCGATGCAAGGACCTCGCGACCTGATCTCTCGACGACTTATATTCGACGATTTCCGGGCTGTTTCGCAGCTGCCATGGCGAGTTGGTCACTGTTTTGAACTTCATCGGTCTCAGGCATGACTTGATTTCAGTAGTCATCTTACCTGCCTTCTTATTCTCGATGATGTTTTGTCTTCAGCGATGTAGCGAGTAAAGAGTCCTCGCGTTCGGTGAGATGTGCCCCACATCTCCCCGATGGCTCCATAATCTCAAAATGTGAGCACGAAAACTACTATCACTGTCAAAATATTCTGTTATCAACCGATATTAAACACACAATCACAGATGTAAAGAGCATGCGTGTTTATTTAAAGCTTTGACTCCTGTTTTTGAAAGTTAAGCGAAAAAAATGATTGAATTTGGAGACCTTTAATTCGTTACTCACCGAAGAAATACAGCGAAAAGCAGACGCCAACGACGACTACTACGGCAGTTTTTTTTTGTTTTGTTTACATCACGTGATTCCTCTCCGCCAATCGTATTCATCCCTCTGAGCGTTCCCTAGTTTGCTCTGTTTGTCCCTACATTCCCTACGCAAATCCAGCGCTTAGCTAGGACGCTTCTGTAAAGCCGGGTTAACGTTGGTGCAACCAGAATTTAAACCCGTGCTTATCCGAAGCTCGGCTTAGGGCGCTAAGCCGACTTAGGAAAGAGCCGCTTTGGGTTAAGGTAAGCGACGTTGGTGCAACCGGCCCTTACTGATATAAATGTAACACACGTTCGGTCAATCATTTCTCGTTTTGACGATAATAGACTTAGGTGGACCCCAAACGCTAGCGTCTTCATGAACGCGCGGTATATTACGCTACTAGTGTGAAACCAAAAAAAAAATGTTATTAATACTTGGGCTACAAAAAAAAAATTACAAGGTTTTTTTGGTTCCTGTATTTAAAAAAAAATAATTTACGTTTTGTCAAACGTCCATTTTCCACCCAAATGTAGCGCTAGGGGCCCGAACCAGACGCCAAAGTTTTAGCACTAACGCTTATCTTACTCAAAAAATTTGAAGTGGTTTTTTTTTAAATATTCTAAGGGAAAACGACGGTCGACAGAGCTCTCGAATACATGGGAGCGCTATGGCGCCAGTTACCGAAAACGTGCAAACATGGGCCCCATTTTCCCATCGAAAATTTAAGAAAATCACTTATAAATTTTAACTAGTATATGGGTTAGTGCAGAAACCTTGGAAACCTCACGCGCTGCATTTGGGCGAAAAAATCAAGGTTCGGCGATGCATAGATTATGGTTTACGGTTATACAAGCACTGTACATTTTTGGGAAGGAGGGGGAAATGCTGTACTCGCCCCGTTGGTTGAGAGTGTCTTTATTATTCTGCGGATTGTGATTCTACGAAAATGGCGTCAGCACAACGGAGTTCCAGCTTCGGGAGCGAAAGGGAAAGCGCCTCACGCCTTGTTGTTTTTTACTTATGAACGAACGCGCTGTATGCTAGCAAGGCCTTCGCTACGAGCGTTTTATTGCATTTGACCTGTAGACTGGTGTTTCCCCGTGAATCCGTATGTTGACGTTTGGTAAAAACAAATTCGAAGGTAATACCCGCATGTCCGTTCAACCCAACTGCATCATCACCAATGCAGTAAGCGTCAAGCATGCTTTCAAAGCAAAAACAAAGTTGCGAGGTGCGCGGTTCAAGACGCTACGTATACGGATGCGCCATGAGTGGAACTTAGAGTTATTATAATGTACGCTAGAGGTTCAACTGGCGCTAGTGTGCTGACGCAAATTGAAGCAGACAGCAACCAGTCCAAAATTGACTTCCGGTAATGCATTTCTATGGGAAAAAGTGAGTGCATTTTCTCCCTGCGCTCGATCATAAGAGCAAATATCCCAAATAATTCGTACGTACTAGGTAGCTTGGAACATTTCTCAGTCAGGCCGACGAAATAATTGGTCAGTTACGGCGTTTTTCTTTCAAATTCATCGCATTAAAAACGGTGCTAAAACGGCTTCGTACGTGTATTTTTGTGCACTGTCGGACACTGTTAGCGCGAACACGACGTCGGCGCTTTTCAGCGTGGGGGATATACGTGCCAAACGAACGAAGAACATCTGGAAGTTAAGAAAGACGGCAAGAACTACGCAGTAACACTGGATCAGTAACTACACGTGCATGTAGGATCAAAATAAATTGAAGGCCACGTAATCTATTCCGATTTGAAATATACCGCTTTATTCTTTCTGCTCTGAGCGAAGCTGCTTGTTCTACGTTCAAAATATCACCCGCACGCTCGAAATCTTTGAGAACAAGTGCCCGATAAAAGCTGCCCGGCAGAGAAAACAATACGAAGAGACACCTTTCATAGCCCACGGACTTTATTCTCTACGTTTTGAATGTTTTTATCCGCTCATGCACGACGGGGTCATTTTCATATAGTGACAGGACTGGCATATTATCAATATATAAGCGTCACCGGAATGCTGGCGAGCCTTGAACACACTCTATATTCCTTTCGATTGTAATTTTGCTTCGAATCGTCGCTTGTTTTTACACACCTGCTGCGGAACACACATTTGGGACTGAAATGTAGCGAAGTTAAACATCGTTCACTGATGAAGAAAAATGCGCTAACTAAAGCAATTACACTTTCACAGTGTTAATCAAGGTACATACTATTCGGTACGACCCAAATAACCAAAGCGTTCCGTGTTATTATCCGGCGAAGAGACAAAATGCACGCGCGTTTTCCCATAGGAATGCACAGGAGCACCGCAAAAGTAGACTGGTTGCTGTCTGCTTCAATTTGCGTCACGGAAGTCGCATAGACACTAGCGCCAGTTGAACCTCTAGCGTACATTATAATAACTCTATGGAGTGGAACGCTGGGCTTTTAATGTAGGCGTGTAGCTCTCACGTTTCGAGCAGCGAACCTGGCGAGAAACATCGGATATTTTTGGGTCTCGTTTCCGTTTTGCATCGCGTTGCGTAATTTCAAATGCTCTGCTAGTGCCCGTGAACAGACGCCGAGGAACGCTGACAGACGCTAGATTTACGCTCTGTATTGCTCATAACGAGACGCTAGGACGCCGCTTCACGTCAGCATTAAAGGGTCGCTTCTCGAGGACGCTAGCGGAGGAATGTTGCCTGGAACGCGAGTCGGACTGGTGAATTTACCGCGTCTCAAATCACAACGAAAACACAAGCGAAGAGCCGCAGCTTGGCACATCCCGTCTCTATACAATCTAGGCTCTCTGGCTGACAACAGGCCGGCGTCTGTGACGTCATTTGTTGACAATCCGGGACTACGTCTGATGTATGGGCGGGACGGGACGCCGCTAAACACAGCAGTCTTGCAAGCACCGCACTTTTACGCAGCCGACATTGGGAAAAAGAAAATTAAAACTTCGTGTCAAGTGTCCCGCGTTCACGCAGAATAGGCTCGAGAACTTGTTCAAATACAGCCTCCGTCGACATGGCAGCAAACAAACGACGTGCCATGAATCTCTAGCACGTCCTCTCTTTGTCGCGCCTTTATTGAGGAAGCCTTAGTAGCTTGAGTGGCTGACCTCCAATTCTTCCGCGTAGTTTTCTTTTAGAAAACAAAGATAACAACAATGACAGGAATATAAAAAGCTAAATGTATTCCGTCCCACAGTGACAAACGCAAAGGAAGCCAGCGCGACTCTTTTAGCGCTGCATGTTTCGGCAAACTTTTACACCGGACTTTGAGCTTAACACGCAGAACCATTCATTCTCGTTTCTTTTTCTTTTCGATTAAGGGTTATGTATGTCGCCCTTGTGCGTGCGTACGTGCGTGTCCGCATCTGTGTGTCTGTGTATTTGTAAATGTGTGTGTGCCTTCATGCGTGTGCATGTGTGTACCTCTGTTCGTGTGGGTGTGAGCGTCTGTTTGTGTGTACGTGCGTATGTGTGTGAGGGTGTGACCGAGCCCAGATTGAAAGGCTTTAAGACTGCGTGCGAGCAACAAACATTGGAGTCGCTGTCACTCAATTTTGCATGTAGAATACATTATCCTTTGTTGTGACGCGAAGTTGTCGAGCGTCTGGCTTCACGGATCCGCAGATTCAAAGAACATGGCTCTGCACGCAATGCTGATTTCGCAGACGTTTATCAAACGTGTACCATGGTGAACAAGCCAACGTAAAGGTCCCCCTTCTGCACCGTTATGCTTTGATGTCTGCGACGGCATCGAGGAAATAAAAATGGTTCACGAGCATGCTGGAAAAATGACGTTATTGTCGTTTTATGTGTAACGACTTCACACAAAGTGCCTGTAAGGTTGCTGGGAGCAGGAAACTACGTTTACGCAGTTCACGAGCCTCGTGAACCAAAAAACCTCCAAAAGCGCGGTCACTTTTGCAGATTGAGACGGACATGACTACAGGATAATACCTGTGTTGGGCGTTTGTTTAGACGTCTAGAAGTTAGTAAGCTCCAGTGGTGTTAGCGATGTAGATGAGAACTTTACCCAATGCAGTTCAACTGCGAGCCTGGCGCGTCATAACGGGCGGCACGCAGTAGTAATAAGGGCCGCCCACACTAGCGATAAAATGCGCGCGGCGCTCCGATCGCGTAACGCCTTCCGCAAAATCGGTTGAGCGCGTGAAATCATGCGTTCGCTCAAATGACTTCAAGAGTGCGTGAAGGCCGGTTCAGACACTTGCGTTTGAGTGCGTTTGACTGCGTTGCGGCGAGAACCGAAAGCGAGTCACCGGCACATCTGTGCTTCGTATCAAGCGTGGAATCCAATTTAAGGAATCTTCTTGGCACGCGATATAAGAAGCGGGATGTCCTGGTGTCTCGCTGCCGCAACGCAGTCAAACGCAGTCAAACGCAACTGTGTGAACCGGGCTTGAGGCCTCCTGTGCTGTCACGAGCTGCAGAACCCAGGATACTGGGTTCAATTCCCGCCCCTGCCCGTTTCGATCTGGATGAGCATCGTACCGGCGTGCGGTCGTGTATCACTACTGCGTGGTGCACGTTAAAGACCCCAGGCTAGCGGTTTGTACTGCACTGGCTAAATTGCTCATCTACAGCTGGGAGACTCGTCGCCCTTGGAGGCAGACCAAGTTCTAGGCTGTATAAACATACACACAACCCATTTTTTTTCTGTGCTGTCACGTGACATTTGCCGCGATCGGCGTGCCACGCGCGTTTTCTCGCTAGTGTGGGCGGCCCTATACACGGCCCCTCGCCGGTACGATGCTCATCCAGATCGGAACGGGCAGGGGTGGGGATTGAACCCGAGATCCCTGGGTTAAGCAGCTCGAGCTTTCGCTTTACGCACTACGAGCTGCACTAAGCTAATAGGCTTGGCCACCGATCCCTCTGCTTTAGCTTTCCGTGCCTACTGTCTCATACCTCCAAGAACCCCGACTCAGGAAAACAAACGAAGAGAAAGAAAAAGGGGACAACACAACGACGTCTCAAAACCCCTTATTTAAGTACAACTGTTTTATACTCCATTCACAAGGTGACTATAAAGGTGCTTTTGATATAAGTCCCTTTGCAGTCAACGAATCCTCCGACGCACTTGAGTCGCGAGCACAAGCCACGCGCGAGAGATCGCGAACGGATACGCCACAGACCATAAAAGTCCTTTAGATAAGGTACCTTTATCATTGTGTACATGGGGACTTTGTATCTTCCGAAGTTTTTATAATTTGGTCTAAAATGACTCTAACCAAAACCTAATGTATATTAACTCAGCTCATTATAGCGTAATATCCGACATTCAACTCATCTAGAGTAACCGAATTCAACCGAATGTGACCTTCCAATTGAACCGTAGATAGATGCATGAACGGTATCGGCTATATCTGGCTATTTCCTTTTTCGGGCGGCAGCTGGCGCCTTCTACTGACCAACGCGCTGTTTACAAACATAGCCAAACAAGCGCCCCCATGGCGGCGTGACGTTAGGGCCAGGTGTCAGTGTATATAGTCCCGTACAATTCTCATTGGCTTTTTCTAAGACAGTATAGGATCAAGTTCAGCTTGAATCATAGTTCAAGCTCCCGTTCCCGTACCTTTGACTGCATGACATAATCAGAGTTGTCCCCGAGTGTCGACCGAAAAACCACCGACACCTTCGGCCCCGTCCCCCCTCACCGCGCACACACGTTTGCATTCCACGATCTGCTTTGCCTTTAAATTGTACAAAACAAATGGTAGTGTGTATACAGCCTGCACTTAGCCTGCCTCCACATGCGACTTGTCTCTCAGCTGTAGATGAGCAATTTGGCCAGTGCGGTGCAACCGCTAGTCTGGGGTCTTGGACGTGCACCACGCAGTAGTGATACACGACCACACGCCAGCACGATGCTCATCCACATCGAAACGGGCAGGGGTGGGGATTGAAGTCAGGATCCCTGGGTTCTGCAGCGTGAGCTTTCACTCCACATGCTCCGAGCTGGGGTACGCTAGCCGATTCAGCCACCGATTTCGAAATAGTCAGAGTTTTAGTAATACGTATAGCAGCAAACGTAAGCCCCCTACGTTAGCGTTAACGTAGGGGCTTACGTTAACGCTAACGTAGCGTTAACGCTGCGTCCTCCATACTGCGCATGAGCCATACGTACGTACTGTGGCGAGCTATGCGTAAGTACGCTCGCTATCGCTTTTTGCGAGCGTACGTAGCGGTCCCCTGCGTATACATGCTCGTTGCTCTCGTCGCGCACGGGAAAGCGCGAGACTACTCCAGTTTGGAAAATGGCGGCGATGAGGCAAACCAGTGGAAGTGCTACGCGCGTTGTACGGGTTCCCTTCACCAATGAAGATGACCTAAACCTTGTGGAAGAAAGATAAAAAAGAAGAGAAAAAGGGCGAGGGTCGTGGCGGGCTCCGAACACGCGGAGTTCGGAGCTGGAGACAGACGAAAGAGCAGGTGCCGAGCAAGGCCTCCAACAGAAGACCCGGTGGACCACTAGACAGCCTTGGTCCTCCTCTTCATCGGACTCTGAACTTCAGTACAGATAAAAACTTTTCCCAATGGTAGCGCTTCCCCATGTGACCTCCTCGGAGCGAGTGGAACTCGGCCTGATCGGGCGGTTTTGACAGGCGACCCACAACCTCCTCAAAGAAATCAATGCGACGAACCCTTTCGAGCGCCCACAAAGATGGGTGTCGGTAGCCAAGAACGTTGGCGACGCCGTCGAACCCAAAAATGTGTTGTTTTTTTGTTTTTTTTGCGGTTGGTACGCGAGCGGTGCGACCTATTGCTTGCATACTTCCAAGCAAATGACGAAGCCAACATAAGATAGTAGGGATCCCACAACACACTGGAGCGAACCATAGATCGAACTGCTTGTCGCACAGCCCTAAAAATAAAAAAAAAATAAAAATCACGTTCACAACAGGCAACTGGAAAGATATTCACGCACTTCGTAGCAAAGCGAAGAGATTCGCAGTGTTAAAATTGGCTTTACCGAATACCCGCCTTGGATTGTTTAAGGCAGTTTGCAGGAGCACATCTAGATGGCGCTGCAAGTCTTTACGTATCGTTACGTATGCGTTTGCCTTCCGCTATACTAAAAGTGCACGTTCAACGCGCTCCGTAACGTTACGTCGACAGCTAGCGTGTGTTGTACGCAGTGCTGACGGCCTTTACGCTATTCTAAAACTCTCTAATATGGGCCGAGAGACAGCGCGAAACACGCTCTGGCATCACGGCCACTTGTTCGTGGCATAGACCTTTCCAATAACCGCCTTCTGCGCTCTGTCATCTTTGTCCACTGGGCCTTGGAAGACGTTCTGAGCGTGCGCATTGGCTCTCTTTTACGAAATATGAGACTCTGCGTATGTGTCCACAGCACAGTGACTCGGCATGTTTTGCCTGAGTGATAGGCGCTGGAAAGGCGTATACGGAGCGCAAGTTCGTCCGCTTCTTGCACGGGGTTGCAGGGACGTCAGGACGCCGAGCTCTGATTGGCTCTGGTTGGAAGGATAGTGGGCAACAAAGCTGCCTTGTGGTCCAACCACTATCGAGCCAACCAGAGCTCGGTGTTGAACCGTCATCTCCGCATTGAGGTAGAGCGGAGATTCAGACGTCCTGTAGGAATGGCGACTTGTGAAGCGTGACATTCGACAAAGAGTTTCCGTTGTGTATAATTAGGAGTTCCGTGTTTTCGGATAAATAAAAAAAAAAAAAACATCCGCCGCTAAAATTTTGGTTCATTCGGATTTATCCGATAAACTCCGAATTTTGATGTGCTGACGATATTATGCTTGGGTGAACGTCGGCTCATTGAAAACATTTTGTCCTTCTCGGTTATCTATGCTGCCCAAATACCGTACTGCATTCAAACTTTCGCGTTCCGTCCCAACCGTTAGCGTCACATTCTTACTGTGTTTGAGCTTTCTGCGTTGCACGATTCATTGACCCGGGCCGAGAAACACTGGTTCCCTTTCCTTGGAAACGCCCTGTATAATGCGAAACTCTGGCTAGTCACTCTACTCCGTTTCATTTTAAGATCCACTGGAGCCAACGCTAGTATGCAATGCAACCGATCAAGCTGCCCCAAAGGAGCTTCGTCATGGCGCTCATCATGCTTGTGCTTTTGATTTCAACGTCTAACCAACCATGCACAGTGAATGTGGCGTAATCTATACGGTATTTTTTTATGCATTCTTTTTTTTTTTGGTTGCTTGATTGAACCTATTGCATCATAGCGTTCGCTGTGGTGAAACTTAATGTCAAAAGTCAAATTTGGGGGTTTTACGTGCCAAACCAACGAAGGGCATCTGGCACGCCCCAGCGGAGGACCGAGATTAATTTTCGAGCACCTGGGGATCTCTTTGACGTGCAAACCGAAAGCTCGGTTACACGGCGCCTTCTCCGCAATAAGCCTCCGTCAGATTGTAGGCACCTCGGTCGGGATTCGAACCCGCCACGAAACTTAATGTGAAATGGAGTGTAAGTGTAACTAAACTCTTATCTAGAAACTTTAAGTGTAACCACTCTAAATCCAGTCAGCATGCCCATGAATGTCGAGAAGACTATTATAGTTCTATGACTGGAAGTCAGAGCAGCATTGGCAACACAGATCAAATGCTCAGCCTCTACCGTCACCCAAACGTCGGTCGGATTCCCCGGAGAAATGACCACAAAAAATTGACCGCATCTCTACGTGGTGAATGATGTTGTTTGGGGCGAAGCTATGGTGGTGCTTGTCTGCGTAGACGCTGAGCCGCAGCATGACGAGCCTTTCGTTCGTTTTCATCCATGTCAGAAAGAGAATGTGTGGTATGGAACGTGGTTATATACGCATTTGAGCATTTGACCGCAGCGCCCTCTCGTCTATAAACGTTGAGCCAATGCATGCAAAGTTTAACGCGATTATATACGCTTTTGACCGCAGCGCCCTCTCCTGTATAGACGTTGAGCGGCTACATGCAACGTTTCATCCATGACAGGAACCCCAGGTCTTGAGTTACTACCACATCTCAGAGCCCCCTACTCGTCCTGTCGCTGCGCAAACAGATTTCAACATTTTTTTCATACTTTGTTTTTTTTTTTGCCCTACATGAGCACGTGAGCTCACGAGCTCGTAATGTTTTTATCAAATTTTTTTGCTTTACACGAGCACGTGAGCGTGTGCTCACGTGCTCGTGAGCACGTGATCTCACGAGCAGAAGCACGAGCACCCGACGCCGGCCTACGGTGGACGGACATACGGACATGGCTAGGGTGCCTTCCATGTGCGCTTTGCTTAGGGTGGAGTCATCCGGCCATTTTGTCCCACACTTTTATTTTCCTTTTTTGTTCAGAAGCGCGTGAAAGAGCGTGTCCCTGCACGCGTCTGTGGCGCTGACTGCGCTATGGCGACATTTTGTTTTCGTCGATTTCTTTGTATTTTCCCTGTGAGCGCGTGCTGTCGGCATCGGGTACTACAAAGGGTGGCATCACCCTAAACAGAAGGACATTGAGGCACCCTAGACATGGCTAGCCCCTGAGGAGCTTCGCCCCTAATAATAAGTACAACAAAGTGACAGATAGACAAAAGCAAAAATACATGAACTTGAAATAACCGAACGACTTCAATGTGTGCGGAATATCGTCAGACGGCGTTCGTTAGTAGAAACGGCCTCATTATTCCGTCAAGTCGGCTCTCTGAACCGCCCAGTTTTCCTGTCAGTGTCCCCGAGTTCTTTTTTTTTTTTTTATGACGCTTCATAGGCACGTTTGTTTCGGACGGAATTATGCGCTAGTTCATGCAGTAAGAGTTCTTGCCGTTCGCCGGCGTCGGATAGTAACCAAGTTTAACTGGCAACGATAATAACTGAAGTGTAACAGACGAGAGCGCAAGGAAGGGGAGAGGGGGGGGGCGTCGAGGCACACCGAGGCTCGGCTGTATTAATTAGTGGTTTAGAAGCAAAGCAAGCTGCCTCTGTCTCTACTCAATCTTCAAACGCACTCGAACACCAAACGCCGGCTTTCAGCTTTCATCATTCAAACGCGCTCGAAGAATGAGTATAGAGACAAGGGCAGCTGGCCTTGCTTCTAACCCACTAATTATTCCAGTCGGATCTCGGCACTCCGGGGTCCCGCGTGATCTCCTCTCCTCCTCTCCCTCAGTTTCTGCCCGTATGGGATGAAGTCCGAGTGCTCTTCTTGTACATCCAGCCACGCGTCGGTGTAGGGCTCGCCCCAGTTAGCTCGTATCCCCACGGCGGCGGCCGAATATAATGATGTCCAATCTTCGTTCGGATACACGCGAGACATCCGTTTCTGCCTTTCGCACGTACCTCTGAATCTCCTTCTCCCCTCCTCAGGTATTATTACTGAGACGAGGTAGGAAAAAAAACATAGTGGTTCCAAATTTATTAATATTTTTTGTTTATTTACACATACTGCTAACCTTCGTTTGCAGGTTGTGCCATGAGGGGTTAAAGCGTTATTTTGCGCAAGAAGTTACACAAAAAATACAGGCGAAAATTATCACTAGAAATAGGCTCAGAAATGCAACAATAATAACCGAGATCAAAACACCTTTTCGCGAACAACTTTCCCAAGGGTCGGCAATTAAATTGGGTGGTATAAATTTATATGTGCTTCTGAAAATCTATTCCGTTCCTCCATGGTACGTAGGAAAACCGAAAATTGAAAACAGTTACTTCGACACAGAAAGGGTACAGAGCCCTATTACGAAGACTTCTCGTGGCACCAACAATTCGAGGAGTTAATTACTTTGTAGTGTCTATGTTAAAGTCACCGTTTAACAAACAATATAAAAGATTTTTGTGTAACCCTATCACGCCTAGTCGATAAAAAAAAAATTGAGCGGTTCGGTAAAGTGGGGCGACAGATTCGTTTCTTTTGTATTTGTTGTACATCAAAAAGTCAAATTTGGGGGTTTTACGTGCCAAACCAACGACGGGCATCTGGCAACGCCCCAGCGGAGGACTGGGGATTAGTCTCGACCACCTGGGGATCTTTTTTGACGTGCAACCGAAAGCTCGGTTACACGGCGCCTTCTCCGCAATAAGCCTCCGCCAGATTGCGGACACCTCGGCCGGGATTCGAGCCCGCCACATGCGGGGATCCGTAGGCCAGCGCCTCTCGCCTCGGAGCCACCGAGGCGGCGTAGTGGTTGTACATGCAGCGCAATACAAATTTCTGCACCTTCTCTACTTTGTCAATAGGAGCAGCTGTATGAATATCCCATACTTGGGAAGCATATTATATTACAAATTGTACCGGAGTTTTGTAAGCGGTGAGCTCTATATAGGAAGAATAGTGCTTCAAATTACACTTCAAGTGTCAAAGTTTGCCGTAAACAAAGAATTTCCGTTGACGTACGGCATCTGTGCGGGTTCCACTTATATATGTGTATTTGTCGCGTACCACCCGAAGGCATTACACAAGGGTGTGTTACAAAAAAAAACAAGCAAAAACATAAAATACTGCAATTCGTTTCACATTAAGACCGACCGCATCGACGCTTCGATTCAATAGATTCAATCAAGCAGCGCCAAAACTGCGTCTTGGTGCTCGTTTTCCTTCGCAGGTTTCCTACCACCGGCTAAACCTATCACACCCGAAAAAGAAAAGGGAGCGCTTGATTGCAGCGGAGTCACTGTGCTTGACTGGTTGAGTCATGATATTGATTTGTACATCGAAACCGTACTGAACGAAAGCAGCAGAAAATCTGGGCTTTTAAGAAGAAACTGGCACCGAGCCTCTTATCAAACTGAACACAAAGCTTATAAAACACTCGTCCGCTCATAATTATAATATGGAAGTATCGTATGGAACCCTCATTGAAACTAATTAGACAACAGTCTGGAGTCCTAGCAAAATAAAGTGGCCTGATTCATTCTTTCCCAAATACTCACTCATCGCGAGTGTTTCACAACTCAAGTCTGAATCTAGTCTGTCGCCTTTGTCAACACGTAGAGAACTATCTCGTTTGTGCTTCTTCCATACTACGTGAAA
>JAZHYW010029054.1:0-144371 GCA_037355805.1 Ixodes ricinus | reverse complement strand
GGGCGTCCTGCGATAGTTGATGAGGAATTGTGCCAGCCTCTTTCCTAAGTCTCCCTTTTTCATCCTTGCGAGGCCATCCTTAATCGTTCTAACGGCGCGTTCCGCCAACCCGTTAGATTGGGGGTGGTATGGTGCACAGCGGAGGTGGCATACATTGTTACTGTTCATGAAGTTTTCGAAGTGTTGGCTTATAAACTGGGGTCCATTGTCTGTAACTACGGTCTTTGGGAGTCCAAATCTGCTAAATATTTCTCGAAGTTGGTTTACTGTGGCTTCGGCCGTAGTGGTTCGCATAATAGAAACTTCCATCCACTTCGAGTGGGAGTCAATCACAATTAACAGCATTTTGTCGTCAATGGGCCCCGCAAAATCGATATGCAGTCTCGACCATCTTTCTTCGTCTCTGGCCATTTCACTGGGGAGCACTTGGGGGGCATTGGGGCGGCTTGTATGCAGTCTTGACAGCTTCTACTGAGTAGTTCCACCTCACCGTCAAGTCCGGGCCACCAGAACGATGACCGAGCCTTCCTCTTCATGGCAGCGACACCCTGGTGTGATTCGTGGAGCAGCATCAGCAGCTCCTGGCGGGCCTTGGTTGGGATCACGAGGCGCCGGCCCCAGTAGAGTAGCCCTTGGTACACCGACAACTCGAGCTTCCTGTAAAAGTACGGCTGCAAGAATGACCAACTTTCTGGCAACCTATCGGGCCAGCCGTCCTGCACATATTTCATTGTCTGTAACAACGTGTCGTCCGTTCTTGTCAGGTCTTTCAACCGCTGAGCGGAAATAAAGGTCTCGTCTACCTGGCTCATCGTTAACACGTATTCTGGAAGTTCTTCTTCCTCGCGTGGTCCATGCTGGGGCATTGGCAGGCGACTCAATGCATCGGCGTTTGCGTTTTGTTTCCCTGGCCGAAATTCAATACTGTAGAGGAAATCGCTCAGCAGCAAGGCCCACCGTTGAATCCTCCCGGATGCTAGCAGTGGAATTGGCCGGTCTTCTCGTAGCAGGCCCACCAATGGCTGATGATCCGTGACTAAGATAAATCTGCGGCCTAGTAGATAGTCCCGGAATTTGGTGACGCCAAATACTAAAGCTAGGGCCTCCTTTTCCAGTTGTGAATAATTTTTCTCCGCTGGCGTGAGAGTTCTGGATCGAAACGCTATCGGCTTATCTATGCCTTGAACTTTGTGCGACAGCACGGCTCCCACTCCGGTGGGTGACGCGTCACATTCTAATCTGAGAGGCATGTTAGGGTCGAAAAATGTTAGAACCGGGGACGTCAGCAAGACCGCTTTTGCTCGTTTCGCGGATTCCTCTTGCCGCGGCCCCCAGCGCCACTTTTGATCTTTCCCGAGCAGCTCGTATAATGGTGCTAACAAGGTAGACATGTTGGGAAGGAACCGGTGGTAATATGTCAGCAGCCCCAGGAAAGAGCGCAGCTCGGTTACATTTGTTGGTTTCGGTGCCTCTCTGATGGCTTCCAAGTTCTTCTCCATCGGGTGCAGGCCTTCTTTGTCAATCCTATGGCCCAGGTAAGTGATGTCTGGTTTCCCGAACTGACATTTCGACCGCCGAAGCCTGACCCCCATGTCCCGGAACCGCTGCAGCACACGCCTTAAGTTGTCGGTTCCTTGTTGCTCTGCCACTAGAACATCGTCTAAGTACACCTGTACTCCCTCTAGTCCTGCCAATATGCTTTCCATCTTCCTTTGAAAAATCGCCGGCGCCGAGGCAATCCCAAATGGCAGACGATTAAAACAAAAAAGCCCTCGGTGCGTGTTGATAACCGTTAGTTTCCTAGATTCTTCGTCTAGCTCCACCTGGTTGTAGGCGTCTCGAAGATCTAATGTGCTGAACACTGACCCGCCGCGCAACGAAGCAAACATATCCGCTATATTCGGTAGAGGATATTGTTCGGTGTTGCATGCCACGTTCGCCGTCAGCTTGAAATCTCCACACAAGCGCACCGAACCGTCCCCCTTCTGCACCGGCACAATCGGGGCTGCCCACTCAGAATGACTGACAGGTGAAAGCACTCCCAACTCTAGCAACCGATCTATCTCCTCGGATACTTTTTCGCGAAGAGCGTAAGGAACTGGCCTTGCCTTTATAAACTTGGGCACCGCCGCTTCCCTCACGTGCAGGTGCACTGGTGCTCCCTTGATGGTCCCGAGTCCAGGCTGGAATAGGTCTTGGTACTCGATCAGTAGGTTTCCTGCGCCGTCCGATGGCCCTGGAACGACACTTGACACTGTGGGGTCCAGCAAGTTCAACTTTGCGATCACGTCTCGACCGCAAAGGCTTGGTCCCTTGCAATCCACAACCACCAGCGACGCTGGTGCGATGACGTCTTGAATGGCCGCTCGCATGTGTAGCTCTCCGAGAACGGGTAGTTTCCCCAAGTAGCACCGGAGTCGCAGTTTGCTTTCGGACAGCGCCGGCCAATGCTCCTTGTGCTGATGGTACACCTCACGCGAAATCACACAAACGGGGGAGCCAGTGTCCACTTCCATGGTAAGGGGCACACCATTCCAGCAGATCTGTCTTTCGACGGGAGGCTCGAGTCTTGTCTTTTTACAGGAGTGTACCACGTACACCGAAGACAAGTCCACCTCTTCTTCGCTTTCCGCTTCCGCTACGGCTGCTACCGCTGTCTGCCGTCGACGGGGCGACGAAAAATCTTTTTTTTCTCTGCACTTCTTTGCAAAATGCCCTTGTCGGCCGCATCTGAAGCACTTCGCAAACTTGTGGCGGCACGTCTCCCGTGAATGTGATCTGTTCCCGCAACGCTCGCATTCGTTTTTCATCGACCGGTCATACCTTCTTTCGTGGTCAACCGATTTTCCCGCCATTCTGTTTAACTCGGCTTCGGTCTTCACCTCGTTCCCTTCCATATTCTTTACCTCTCTGGTGGCTACTTCGGCCGCGGTTGCTAAATCTTCCGCCTCTTGCCGTGTGAGATCTCGCTTTGACAATAGCTGCCGCTGAACCGTCTGATTTCGCACTCCACAAACAATGCGGTCCCTTAGCATTCGGTCTAGGCTGCCGCCGAAATTGCAGTTATCAGCTATTTTCCGCAGTTCCACAATGAAGTCTTGTACCGACTCGCCTTCTTGCTGCTGACGGTTGAAGAATTTGTAGCTCTGCGCGATCTCATTCGGCCGTGGAGCGTAGTGTTGATTGAGAATGTCTACAACTTCTTTGTACGCTAGTTCGTTTATCTTCCGCGGTGCACACAATCCTTTTAAAACATCAATCGTTCGGGAGCCCAACGCAGCCACCAACAACGCGCGTTTTCTCTTGTCCTCCGTAATCTCATTGCCCTCAAAATAGGCTTCCACTCGAATCCAATAAGTATCCCACTTATCTGTAGTTTCGTCGAAGTGGGGGACTTGAAACGCCGTCGTCGTCGTCGCAGTTGCCATTGCTGCAGTGGCCCGCTTGTGCCCGTCGTTGCTTGCGTTCACCTCGTCGCCACTGTTATGTTTTCGCCCGTCGCGTAGGCGGTCTGCGCTCCGCGCTGGGAACAACCACTCTAGTCGGTGTCCAGTGCATAACAAAGTTTATTCCCACGAGCCCCAAAGATATAGCCCGCACTTCGGGGCGTCACAACAAAAGGGTGTTATCGCTTGACAGCAACAAGTAACATAGATAAGTAACATTGAAGGATTCCGTCGGAATGATGACGCTGCAACATATATATATATATATATATATATATATATATATATATATATTTATATGCAGCCCCGGGGTAGTGAAGGGGATGCGGCTGGGTCGACTTTTCGTCAGCTTGGCTGGTGGCCAAAATGGGCAACTTTGGGAAGTCTGATCCACCCAACGAGCGGACGCGAGCGCTGCGTAAGAATTAGGCAAGGTCTAATCGGAGATTCTAGCTCGAGGTCGGGTTTGAATGATTGCGGCCGCGGGCCGCCCCAAAGCTGCGAAAATTTCGCATAAGATGGCGCCAACTGTCAGACCGAACTTACATATGCAGCCGGCGCTACGAGCCAATGGTACCATCAAGCAGCGACAAAAGCGCAAGTCACTGGGACTTTTTTGTTTATGATTGGTTCAGCAATTACATAACACGTACCGAAACATGACGAACGCCATGATGGTGCTTTTTTGACGCTGTATAATTGGTCCCATCAGCTCGCAGCGCCGGCTGCGTGTTAAGGGATGCTTCGACGAAATTTAAAATATACTCCTGGGGTTCACAAAAAGGCTGAATATGGTCCACAGTATCCGTAAATGAGAATCGGACGTTAGTATTTTGAGCCTGATGGCTGTATTTTTCGTTGTAAACGGCCCACTCTGGCAAGCGCTCGGAGAGCAACCAGCGGAGAGCACGTGACATCCAGCGCAATCGTGACGTAACCTGTCTAGGAACGAGCAAAGCTGTGGCGCGAGGCTGGAGTAGACAAAACGATTGAAAGTATACACGTTTGCAAGCACGGTGTCTCGCCTGGTGCCCCATGCGCTCGAGCCCGTGCAGCATGCGCGTGAAGCTGGCTTTGGCAGGCTCGCCATATCACGCGCTTCCTCACACGAGCAGGACCATGGCGGCGGCCAGGTGCCCCGTTTGCAATCGTCTATACGGTGTCTGGCCGCCGCCATGTCTCTGCTTGTGCGGGCAAGTGCGTGAAATTACAAGCTTGCCAAAGCTACGTTCACGCGCACGTTGCACATGCTTGCACGCATTGGGCACCAGTGAGGCTATAGTTCTGGGCAACATTACTACATACCTTCAGTTGTGAAACTCTTGCGGAAGAGGGTACCCCCCCCTCACTCACTTTAGTCCGCTTCCTGTCGTTCGAAACGCCATCTAGATTTTCATTTCATAACTGTGTGTCCCATATGGAGTACGGTGAAACGCCGGCTAGACGCTGTGCTTCGAAACGTACGTATTCCATAGAATACACTAGTTACCAGAGCAGCCTTACGACGCGTCGAACGACGGAAGGCGAGTCGTGGTGAGGGGAGGGGGGGGGCACTGCTCTTGCAAGCAGCGCCTATGAGCAGTTCCGTAACTGAGCTAATCTAATAATGTTGGTTCTAGGTGAGACAGGCATCGTCACTACCTCTCGATGCTCCTGGACGGGCATTACAAACGAGCCTCTAGCGACATCCACAAAATGCCTTTTGCTTCGTCTAAAAAAAATTTTTCCTTCCTTTTCAACGAGAGATGTGGGTGTCCGATGTGATACTGCTCCCTGGAACACACGTAGACCAAGAAATAAGCGCCTGAATTTCGTTGTATTACCCATTTAAGGGGAAACGAAGTATAGTTACAAGGTGAGTGTAACGTCGGTGGAAAACACCGTCTAGGTTCCAGCGGTTTTTCCACGCAAGCCGCCGCCCGATTCAAAGGCGTCAGCCGCGCCGCACATATTATTTCCTTCATCCATCGCGAACCCGAAAAAAAAACAGACGACACAAAGAGACTGCGTTCTCAAACGCAGACCCTTTTCGAAACTCATCAAGCAACACTGGCGGTCACCATTTCTTGACTATAGGTGGCGCAAGCCACCGCCCGTTATAAAGGGCACAACCGTAAGCATCCATTCAGCACCCATCCTTGAGCACGAAGCTTGCGATTGGATCCGAGTCCTGCCGAACGCTGACAGATCACTCGTTCTCGATACGAGTAGGGCCGAGTTCACGTCGAACGCTAAAAAGTGCGCGCGCAAATAATGATACTCTCGGATAACTGATGCAGCGGCTACTAGGTGGCGCACTTTTTCAGAAATAAACTCTTCATAACTAT
Organism: Ixodes ricinus; assembly: GCA_037355805.1. Classification (NCBI taxonomy): domain Eukaryota; kingdom Metazoa; phylum Arthropoda; class Arachnida; order Ixodida; family Ixodidae; genus Ixodes; species Ixodes ricinus. Next base: position 138,598 of record JAZHYW010029054.1, on the reverse strand, counting down.
CGACATTGTGGATGAAAACGAGACTGACTCATTAATAGACATTTTGCAGAATTGCGAAGCGATCCTAGCGGCGTAGTGCCGCGCAAAGCATCTTAGGGTACCTTATGCTATATAGTCGTGACATCCCGTCACGACTATATACAGTGCATGCATGTTTCGAATATGGGACTTTCCTTAAATCTATGGCGTTGCTTACCAATAAGATAGAATGCTGGGGCACGCTTTTTGGGGTGCTCCCGACCTACTAGAGTTTGTACGCAGGTAAGCAAATAATGGAGAAGTGTACTGGGCGAGCATGCTGTTCCTTCGTCTTAAAGGAGTCATGAAACGCTTTTCCAACTTTTTCCTGTTTAGCTTTCCTCCTCAACTCATAAATCACGCATTCTACCAAACAGTTCAAGAAGACGGAAAGGGGGAGTCCCCTCTTGCTCGGACTCTCGTTTGTGTACCCGGACACAGCCATTCTCCCCTTAGAAGGTTAGCCCGTCGCTCAGAGTTAAGACGAAAGTTGCTTTCCCACCCCGTTCACCCCGAAGCTGACAGTACTGTGGAAGCTACATGCTCGTTGGGCCAGCCACACGTTTGCCACGTGATGACGCTCTCTCGCGCATACCCACGCGCAGAAAATGAGGTCAGGTGATGAAAGGGAGGCGGCTGGTTGGTCCGGCAAGCGCGTAGCTTCCACCACAATGTCAACTTAGGGGTGAAGGGAATAAGTGAAGTCCGGTGTTGTGTGACGTGCGTTTGGGCCCGGTGACGCGCTGCGGGGGCCCGGTGGACGCGCTGCGGGGACCGCGGATGTATCACAGTGAAAAGGCAGAGAGCTTACGAAGTGAAGGAGGTACGAAATAGTCCGCTGTGTTTTCAAATTTTCGTACCAAAAGTCTGGCTTTTGACTTTCTACCTTTTTTCTTTTGGCCCACTGAACGATGTGATATTAGTAAAATCCTGATATAAATTTATTTATTCCAGCCCAAAATTCGTTTCATGGGCCCTTTAATGTCCTATGCAGGCCTCTTAACTGATTCAAAATTAACGGTTGGGTTAGTTGTCTAAACTCTGTCCTGTCCCCTCTTCTTTTCCTTGGTGCTTGCGCTTTTGATTTTTAACAATTCCTATCAGATCCCTGAGTCTGGAATTGTAGCCAGGCAACCAGGAAGGTATACGGAACGCGGCAGGCTTTACTCCTTCTCCTCGCAAAGTCTAGGCAGGTCCTCACGGCCGCTGGGGGTTCATGTTTCATCAGGTACAATGCAAGCGAGTTCTAAGTTTATTTGCATGCAGTGCAGAGAGGTATTGTCCCATTGACGAAGGAGCATTTTCAAAAGACTCCTTCGTCAACGGGGCAGTGGAAATCAAAACCATGCCACTTCTCTCCGTGGCCAAAGAGGTCCTATACATGCATGCGAGGATATTTGGAAGTAGTTTATTTTCGAAGAAAAAATTTATAAAACAAAACGCTTTCACGTTCTTTCCCGCCCCTTTTCTTGGAGGCTTTGGTCACTTCGGGGGTCTTAGTGGAACATCGGCCTCCTTTTAGTAACTTTGCTCAAGTTTGATCCCGTTTATTTTATGTGCTGCTCGATGCATGCTGGGCATCCTAATCGCCCTAGCGGTAAAGTGTTTTTGTTCGTGACAGCGGAGGCGCTTAGCCGTTGATGGTGCCGAGTCAAAGCTGTCGCTGCACTGTCCACTTTCAACCGTTCCTTTCCGTCCTCGACTGCAGTTCGAGTAACTTTTAGTTATTTAGTTTCAGGAACTTTCGACGCAAGCAATAAACGCATCCTTACACCAATCTGTACTTATTGCAAATCCTTCCTTCGCAAATCCTTCGACCTATAATCGTAAGAAGTTTTCTATCTCTAGATGTGAAACAAACCAACACGTAACTTCGAAAAAAAAAAAAGAAACAGAAGTTGCACAATAAAAGAACGTCTAAAACCCAACGGCGCCGATTTTCAGCGAACCGTAATCCCATCTGAGTGCTAAACTTGTGCAGCGAACGATAATGGACCTTTTTTTTTTTTCAGCAAGTTTCTGCCATAGGAGGATGTGCCTCTGCCAATTTCGTACACATTACTCGAAAATCCAATTACAATTGCTCTTGCTAAAAAAAGTATTCAATTACTTGGAATGGAGAGCGTGCTGGACCCTTTCCAGCACGCTCCCCATTCCAAGTAATTAAATACCCAATATCAATATTGGGAAGAACATGATTAGATTACTAGTTTGCTCGCTGACAAAGTAATTGGCCGTTACTTGAAAAAAGTAACCGCTACATCTCCGATTATTTTGTATCTTCAAAACGACAGAGTTTTCTGTCGGTTTCAAAAACGGGACTTTCGTACTGTTCATTAGGGAATTTTAGGGAATCGTTTTTGCACATCCTGTACGGTTCGACGGCGCCTTCCGGTACGAACTGCGCATGCGCTAACACAGAAGACTCGCACATGCGCAGTGCCCACCGGAAGGCCCATCGTACCGTATTGGATGTGCTAAAACTGTACCCTAAAACTCTTTATTATTGGAATAGAATAGGGTTGTGCGAATATTCGAAAGTTTCGAATATCGAAGCGAATAATGCCATATTCGATTCAGACTTCGAATCGAATAGTACTATTCGGAAACTTCGAATATTTTCGAAGTATTTCGAAGTTTGAACACGGTGCAAACCACCACCTTATTCGAAAAGAGGGAAGCTAAGACAACTCACAAAAGATGACATTCACGTCAAAAACCGTGTGACTGTGTGCTACGGTTGCCAAAGCTAGCTCCTAGCTTATTTTTGTCCTTTTCTTGCCTCCGAGTACACTTAAACTAATTTCCCACGTGCTGCACGTCTATCGCGTACGCCGTTGCCGCCCCGCGTAGAAAACAATGATGGTGATACCGATAGTTCCTCCAATTTGAACATATCTTCATTTCAATAGTTACGATACCTCTCGAATACCGTAAATGTTTTCTTGGAATTACCATAAAAACCCGCATATAATACGAGGTTTTTTTTTGCAAATTTTGCCATGCAAAACTTGCGGCTCATATTATACGCGGGTCCCAACAATTTTCAGTTTCTATGAGGCGCGATCTAACGCAGTTCGACGTAGTTTCGGTTTCGAAGTAATATGGCGTTAAAAACAGCTATCATCATCATTAAAATCACAATGTCCGAGGCGCCACCATCCGTCCACGGTCAGGCTAGGTAATGGCGTCGGCGCGTAAACAATACTCGGTCGCCTTCAAAAGAAAAGTCGTTTTGGTCGCGGAAGACATCGGCAACAGTGCTGCCGGACGACAATTCGCCGTAAATGAAGGCAGCATCCGCGGATGGAGACGACAAAAGCAAGCTCTGTTCGCGTGCAACGGAACAAGGAGAAGCTTAAGAGGCCCAAAGAATGGCGTGTTCGCCGACGTCGAGGCAAGTTTCAGCGATTTTGTTAAAGAGCAACGTGAAACGGCACCTTGCCGTAAACATCGAGCTGCTGCAAGAGAAGGCGAGATAACTTTGGCGAGCCGACATTGGGTTGCTAGCTTTATGCGCCGCGCCAGGTTTCTACTGCGTCGGCGCACGCTCGACGCTCGCTCTTTCAAGAAGACCGGGAGTTCAAATGCGCTCGACGGCACTGAAGACGACTGCCTTTGGGAGGAGGCGTTGGACAAGGAGTCTGATGGAAGTGATGACAGTGATTACGGTTCAATTATGATGCCAATAAACGTTTTTCTTAAGACTTCCTGGGTCATATTTTACGGAGAAAATTTTCGCGGTCTTTAAATTGTTTCGTATTATACGCGGATAAAACTTTTTTTTTCTTTTTCGCAGTCCTCAAATCATGCCTCGTACTATACGCGGGTTCGTATTATATGCGGATTTTTACAAGTCTGACATGGTTTTGAAGTGTCATTCAATAGTCGAAATCACCATGGTCTAAACAGTGACAAATTTCAAATCTTGGCATTGATATCGGTGCAGACTTCTATGTGGCGCGGGCTACAACCCGTGACTCCAACTGTGGCGTGTATCCACACGTATGCATGTATGATTCCCATCATTCTAGCCGCCATACCAGCCCTACCATCGTTGATCATTTCCTTGTTCTGCTTTCTGCTCGGTTCTGCTTTTGTTGATTCTTCTCGCCTTCGCTACTTCTATCACTTTCGCTTTAAGCGAGCTGTGAATGCAGCTTATGCGTGCGTCCCCGGACAAGTCATGGACGACCAAACGCAACGGGCGATGTGCCGCAGCGCGATCTGGGAGTTTTTTGATCGAGGACCTAAAAGCGCGAAATGTCACACGTGCAAGATGTACAACTACGACTCCTGGTTCAATCACCTGAAGCTTCATCCCGAAGTGTTTAAAGAGTGTGTGTTTATCCACAGCAATGTAGAGTAATGCTCACGATGTGATGCACAGGCGTCAATAAACTTGGGAAATCTTTGCTTTCTTGAATCTGTTCCCGACTGTTTTTCCAGTAGCCTAGAAAACATGTTGAAGACGACACGGCTAGCTAAGCCATATCGATGTGCAAATTATTCAAGTTATATTTTTGTCAATTTTCTCACTTTTAAATTAACAATTGCAAAATATTCGCTTCGCTTCGAAATTATTCGCTTCGATTCGAAATTATTCGTTGAAATTAATTATTCGCTTCGTATTCGCTTCGAAGTGAAAATTCACTATTCGCACATCCCTAGAATAGAATCATTGATTTAAGAACTACTTAGTGCCTTCTTAATAGGCCAATATCGGTAAACCATTCTCCCGCCGGAGATTTGATTCGAATATTCCTTGGTAGGATAACTTGTACGAACGAAGGGCGCCATAAGAAACGGGATGTGAAAAAATTAACGGTAAAAAGTAATTAGAGTGCTTCCAAAAGTAATTAGATTACCGTTGTGACTACTTCCCAATAAATGTAGTCAATTCTAACAAAAATTACTCTCAAATGTAGTCCATTACAAGTACTTTCATTACTTGCAATCTCTACCGTACACAAAGCTGGCCTCTGCGCGTTTATGCACCAGACTTGTCATTATCTCAAATACTCTACTCAGGATACTGTATTTCAAATACTTTTTGAAGTATCTTGCAAATACTTTTGATCGAGAGTGTTTGATACCGTATTTCTAATGACATTTCTGAGTATCTTGTACTCATTATCTCAAATACATCTTTGACATTCCGCCATTTTATGAGTTTTTCGGTATGAAGTGACGTGGCCGTGGCACGAGCAAACGTGAACACTCTTTCGAGCAACCGAATCCTGTTGCTAGCTCCGATAAGCTACGATGCCTTTGATTGAGCTCGTGAAAGCATCGCTTTTGTGCTGATTGTGACTCATATTTTACCCTAAAGTTCGTATAATGAAGGTTTTCTCCCTCGCCTTCCCAAAAACGCTTTCTTTTCATTAGAGTTTCCCCCCAAAAGTGAAAGCCATTTACAACTCCCTGGAACGCCGAATTAGAGCGCAGCTCTTGAGGAGGAGGAGGGAAAAGTACTGGGGGGGTCAAAGGGACCTCGGGGGGGGGGGGTCACCTGACCTTGGGGGGGGGAGTCATGTGACCTCGTGGGGAGGAGGGGGGTCACGTGACCTGGGGATCACGTGACCTGGGGGTCACGTGACGATGCCGATGACATCATCAGTGACGTCACTGATGACGTCATCAGTGATGATGACGATGGGGATGCCGATGACGTCACTGATGACGTCATCAGTGACGATGACGATGCTGATGCCGATGACGTCACTGATGACGTCATCAGTGACGTCACGCGTGCCATAATGCACCGCGCGGTTACGCCGACGCCGACGCCAACGCCGACGGCGACCCCGACGCCGACGGCGACCCCGACGCCGACGGCGACCCCGACGCCGCTCACACCGGAAACGGGCGCCTAAAGGCCCGTTCACACTCTTGCGACCGACTTCGACCGAGAGAGACCAGATCTGTTAAAACTTCTTAAAATTTCATTTCTGGCGCCATCTATGCGGTGATCGTGGAACTGCATTTCACAAGAGCGACGGTTTTGCGGCATTTTCGAGGTCGAATGTGCGTAATACCTATGAGAAAGGCTCGTTTATAACGTTTCCAAAAGTTTTTCGAGACAAGAAAGAAAGGATAATGCGCGGGAGAAATAGAAAATATGCCGGATTGTCAAGTTTATACTGCAACCCGATAGATGGCGCCACTGTGTCCTCTGGTTTAAGAGGTTGTAAGGAACCAAGATTTAAGAGGTCGTAAGAGTGTGAACGGGCCTTAAGAGCTGCGCTCTAAAATCCTCAAACAAAAGGGGTGGTTTTAGGGAAGTAAAGATTGCCACACTGAGGCGCAAGGCAGAACGGGAAATACAACAAGTGTCAAGAAAATACATAACAAATAGAATAAAATGAGAAATAGACACAAAGAAAGACACTTTCTTTTCTTATTTGACCTTGCTACGGCAAAACGTCGAAGTTTATTTTTTTCTTTTTTTTTCGTCAGTCCGGCACTTATTGTTCCCGCGAAGTGTTCGCGCGAGAGCGAAGTGTTCGCTCTCGCGAACACTTCGCGAGAGTTGATAAGCAGAGAACAGGACAGGAAAATAACTACGAGCAGGATGACCTCTCAAGATGCCAACAAGGCGTCCCCCAAAGTTGAGTGCCTTTCTGAACGCAACCTTACTTGAAGAAGGTGCGATGAGTGCCATGGCTATTATGTGGGCTCTCTTCGTTATCAATTCAAGCATTTCGTTATCCCAAGTTCGTTTATAGTGAACTCCCCATACAGGGAACATGGATTGCAGTTAAACAATGCGTCTAAGATCCGCTACAGGACGTGATGTTGAGCGATATCATTCGCAACTTTCAGCGGTGGTGGCACCGCGGTGTGAAAATCGCGCTCCCTAGCTCCTGGATGATCGGCTTCACAAGAAAGGTGTTTGCCTACACCTTCCTGGCGGGAAAAATACAGTAATTAGGCTGCTCGTATAGAGCAAAACGAGAATTAATTACGCGTCGCAGACCCCGCCTCTTACCGCTGTTCTACGACGATCGTCCAGATGACAGCCATTTTAATAGGCACCAACGCGCACCTTATATTTCGTGAAAGTTGCGAATAGCTTAAGCGACCTCTTTTTTGTTTTGTCCCAGAAATGTTTTTTGTAACATGTATCAGTGATATCCTGCCCCTTATAGTTGGAATTCATCAAATAGTTCTACGATGTCCCCCCTCCACCCCGTTTTGTGTTGTTAGGTGCTAATAAACCATTCTTTTGAACCAGACTTGCGCAACTGTACAACTTTGTCACTGACGTCGATACAAATTACGCAATGCGGAAGTATCTTCAAACGTAATCGAATTACATCTCTAGGATCTGTACTGTACTCAAGACCCTTTACAGTGAAAGTAACTTAGCCAAAACTAGCGCGGTGTTCGTAATCAAAGTACGAGAATGACACGGTCATTCGTAATAGTAAATTAGAGATTCGTAGTTGTCTCTCGTTCAAAATACATGGAGGTCTCGAAAACAAGAACACAAAAATATATCGCAGAAAATTCAAAATTGACATCGCGGCTATCCACGTGTTAATGAAATAGCGGGGGAATGACGTCAGTCCCGTTTGTCGTGACGTCATTGACACGGTGCTGTGATGCGAGTATGTCAACAACGTCGGACATTTTTGTGTTCCCCTCTTCCTCTGTACAGCTCTCTCTTGTGCTATTTTGTGCTCCCTGCGTTATCGCCACGAGATTAAGTGAACGGCGATACAAGGCAGAACTAGCTCTTTCTTCACATTTTGTTTTCTTTCGTCTGTAACTTTAAAGTCGGGCTTAACAAAACCGAAAAGGAAATATTTCCAGCAAAACAATACTGACTGACGGGCGAGTTGGTGCTCAATCTTGTCCTCGTCTGTACTCGTATTCACCTCAAAACTGCAATAAAAAAAAGATTTTGTTGAGCATTACGAGTTTTTTTTGTTTTTTATGGGGTGAATTGACAGATAGATATAGGCGCGTTTGGCATTAGCCATGCGTTATTTTAAGAAGACGTTCAAGTTTCAAACGGCAAAAGCATCGTTCCTTCCTCCGACAACCGAATCTTGCAAGAACTTCGCGCGGCGTATAAACATTGCTGAAAGTTTTCTTATTTTCTTTTTTTCGCCAACGAGTTTAGAATTGCGACAAAATTATATACAAAGTAAAAAAAAAAAAAAGAAAGAAAAAAAGAAGTGTGAGTTTGTCAATTTTCGGCACAGCTACTCCGAGGGCGCTATATTTAATCCCCGAGTGCACTTTCCCGACGTGTTTCAGTAAGTCGAGTTCAACCATCCGCGAATTTCGACGCAACTCCCCTTCGGAGAATTGGGCCAACGGGGCCGCGGTTGTTCGTTGTTGCAAACTGTCGTCAAGAAGCTTATGCAATCAATATTCGTCTCACCCACTCGTTAAGTCCCCTCGCCCTTTCTCTCTCTCTCTCGTCCTTTCCCTTTCGAAAGACTCCTTTGTACTCTGTTTTCCCCCTGACGATGGACCGCTGCGGACGCCACGGGCCATCCCAGCCAATCCGGCGCGGAGAAACCATCACGTGACCAAGCGCCCGGCCGCGCGGCGCTGCGCCTCTTACGAACGTCACGTTGTGATACTTAGGCGGCATTGGATTGCGCTCCGAAGACTGGCGGCGCTCCGCTTTGGGTTCGGGACGACTCGACGCCACCTCGGCTGCTAGCACCGAGATGCTCCGACAGGAAAACAGTGACAGCCTTCGAAGTCGGCGAGTGCCCGCCGCTTCGCTACTTTGTAAGAAGCTGCGTAGTCGATGCTCGTTCTTAGGGAAGACTGAACAAACTGAGAAAGAAAGAGAGGGGGAGAAACACGATTGAGTAAAGGGAGAATGGGGTAAACAAAAAGAAAGGCCATATTCATTCTTCAAAAGTCTACCAAGCAATATTGGCGGTCACTATTGCTTGAAGACAGAGCGTGTGATTGGCTCCGACTTCTTGCCGAGCGCTGACGTATTCCTCGTGTCCAATACATGCTCAGAGCCCAAAACAATGGCGCACTCGTACAATTAGTGCAGCAGCTACTGCATGGCAGGCACTTTCGAAAAGTGGTGTATTGCCTTCTGCGGGCTGCCATCTTTGTCCACTGGAGGAGGGTTTTGGAGTGGGAAGACGCAAACATTCGGGCGGAGAAAAGAAAACAACGGCGGAGAAGATGTAAATATAGAGGAGGAGGAGATAGCGGTAGATTGAGGTGAGGGGAAGATAGAAGGAAGCGAGAAACAAGGGGAGGTCGGTTGAAGGGGCGAGAGAAGGGCAGAACGTAGAATGAAAGAGATGGGGGAAGAAGGGAAGGAGTCAAAGAGGGGCGACGAGGAGGACAGTTTCGCTCAAGACTTCGCGAACTCTCTGATCTCCCCAATGACCCGGAAACTAGTTGCCGCTCGTTAGTCGGGCTTCCCCTCGTTTCCCGCCGTGGTTTTCTATCAAAGGATGCTTCGTTAGCATTCGAGGAGAAGGATTTAACGAAGCTTTCAGGGTTTTTTTTGTTGTCACCCCGCGACTCTGCCTCCGCCGAGTGTCAGCAAGCTGCGGTTCCCGGAAGGCTATACTGGTTCGAAGTCGCGGTCTTAAAATTTGTTTTTGGGGAACTATGGTCCTCGCGCCAGAAAGGCGCTTTTGAAAGGAAGGAACGCGGGCTGATTCTTACTTGCACCCTTTCGCTGTTATGCCAGTTTAATAGGGATAGGAACTAATGGAGAGGAGGCGGTAAGAGTGTGCGGGGACTTCCGAGCAACGAGCTCTGATCGGAAGGATTAGTGGGTCTACGGAAAGGCCAGCTGCCTTTGTCTCTACCAACAGTCTCTCTCCAATCAGAGCGAACAAGAGCGTCGTCATGCTCCTCGTGCAGGGTCTGGCGTTCGAACGCCGGACACCAGCGTTCAGCGTCCAAACGCTACCCTGCACCAGAGCCGTGAGTAGAGAGCTTGGTCAATGGGAGGCGCGGGCAGAGCCAGGGCGTGCACCAGACGCAGAAAAAGGGCTTGACATGCTCTCTTGGCCGACCAGAAGCCGATAAGAATCTCCTAGCGGTGGTAGCGAGAAACCGTTTTACACGTTTTAATAAGCGCGTAAGAGTTAAATGTAGTAACCCTTCATGGTTGAAAATAGGGTGCACGTGATGGTTTCGATCATGATCATGCAGAAAGATGTAAGGAACGAATGTGCCGCTCGAACTCTGTTTTGCTCGGACAGAGTGTGACCGCTCGGACGGCAGATTCCCGGCCCTCGGCGCCTGGCGTACGGATTATGTCGATCGTTCCGCTAGTCGCACTCTTCCACCACGATTTTGGATGACCGTGATTGAAACATCACGTGCACCATATTTTCAGTCACCGAGAGTTACTCCGACGCACTTATTAATTTTGTTTCTCGCGGCCACCGCCAGGGTATTCTTTCCGGATTCTGGTGGGTCACATCCGAATTTGTGAAGACGCCCTGGAACACGCCCAGCCCGCCTTCGGCCAATGGCTTCTCCTGATTTGTCACCTATACTTCGCAATGAACGTCCAAACTCTCTACATTTACGCCTCTGCCTTGCACGAGGAGCACTGGAGACGACGCTCAAATGTACGACCTACAAAGACTGGTAGGGCCGAAGCAGCAGAACTTATTTTGGTTCTGCACGGATTGTGTTTACCGAGCGCGCCTATCACATTGTTGCGCCAAAGGCGCCTGCCGTCGTGTACTCATTCCCCGCCTCTCGTGAACATCCTCGTGAGTGTGCGTCCCGTGGCAATCCCTCCGCTGCGTTATTTCCTGGGCGCTGAAACATAATAAAGTATGACAAACACTCCATAAAAAACAGCTAGAACACTCCCTTGCGCTGTTCTAGATCTCCGCTCTTGAAACGGCGTCAATCCCGAACCTATCCTCACTGTTACTTCTGCGGGCGCTCGGGTTGCTTGGGCTTGATTGTGCGTATGAACTGTGACAAAGAATAAATTCTGCAAGTCAATTTATTTAGTTTTAATGATTTTAGTTATTAATATTTATAATTACTATTTTCAATGGTATACTGATAATGTTGTTGCTCCTGTTCAGAATATGTTTAATACTCTTCATAGCCACTCTTCCTCTTCCACAATGAACGTCAACAAGAAGAAGAGGACATCTCACGCACCATCCTACCCTGAAGAGAAGTGGTCCCCGCTTGAAACGTTGGTGAATTAAAGAGCGTTCCTAGAATTCCTGAACTTCCGTGCATTGTATATATATATATATATATATATGATATAAATACTATATATATATATATATATATATATATATATATATGATATATATATATCACTGTCGGACAGAAAAACCCTTCGGTCGAAAACAGCAACAACGGATCGATTTATTCTTCGACGTTTCGGCCGGAGTCCGGTCTTCGTCAGGTCCTGACGACCGCCGGACTCCCGCCGGCGTGCCCGATATATATAAATCGTCCGTATATATATACTGTTATATATGTATATTTCTATCCCAGTATATATATCATACGCCTATGCCTATCTGCCACCATACCCATGTATATATATATATATATATATTTTTATATATATATATATATATACATAATACATACATACGCTGTTTCTCCCAAAGCTTAAAAAATCAATAAAATATAAAGAGACTCTTTGTGGGTACAAACTACCAGCCTTGGCGGACGTCAAGGATTGCAAGAGCATACTAATTAACAAGATAATTAACTGACATTTACTAAATTATGTTTTAATTAGTGTAAGTAAAAATATGATTCCAATGAGAAACCTGCTAAGCACCATCGAAAACCACCAAATCATCTCTGTTTAGAAGGTTATATATAAGGCAGGGCCAGCATTTTAGAGGCGTTCCTAGAAAACGCTCAATTTGGACAGGTTTCTAGGATTCGGTTTCTTGTCGGAGCGCATCGTTGCGACCGCGGTCCTGCTCCCCGGTGGTGGCGGCGCGGAGGTGGCTTCGCGCCGCGACCACCCAGGAGCAGGACCGCGAGCGCAAAGATGCGCTCCGATGAGAAAGCGAAACCTATAAAAACCCGTCCAAATTGAGTGTTTTCTAGGAACGCCCTAAAATGCTGGCCCTGCCCTGCTTTATAACCTTCGAAACAAAGATAATTTGGTGGTTTTCGATGATGCTCAGCAAGCTTCTCAGTGGAACCATATGTTTATTTTCACTACTTAAAATGTTAATGAGTTAATTCTATTAACTGTATAGTTAGATATCTTGCTAATTTTATAAAAAATATAAAGAAGACTATGTAAAGACCCTAAAAGTTTCATCTCGATGAAGTTCATATCAAGGGCTTATTGATGTCGAAGAATGTGGAAATGTGAAGTAACGCCAAAGATGACATTCGCTTGTTTTTTGAAGTAATGGTAACGTTATTTCGTGGCGTTTTCAGAACGGTAACGAATCTCAGTAACGCGATAATATTTGTCGAACCAACGAGTAACTCTATTTCGTTACTTATTTCTGCGTCAATGGCGCAGCACTACGTGGAAGGGAAGAGAAGGTTTAATATCAAAGGACACGCTCTTTTCTGTATATATACAAAATACAGAGAGCAACGGGATTTGAGGCAGCGCGTCGACAGGACTCGACAGATCTGAAACGCAATCGGCGCCAGTGTAAGGTATAGCTTAGGACTATCGATCTCGCAGCCCCGCTATCTCAGCTTGCACGCGCCGCGCTTCCCGTCTAAGGACCAACTCCGAAACCGATGCAGATTCGATAAGACCCGCAACTCGTATTCCGCCTTGTTTTCCTTTCTTTCGTTCTCTTTCGTTTCGTTTTTCCGGCCGGAAGTCCTCCTATATTCTCCGCGTCTCAGACCCCATCTCTCTCCAAGGCGGAATCGAATACCGATGTTCCCTCGATTGCCGCACTCTACGCGAGCCTAAGAATAATAATAATAAAAGAAAATAGAACGTAGGTTGCTGTTATACTAATATACCGCGTAGAAAGAAGTGTTCGGGACAACACCTGCCTAAAATGGTAAAATTATTTTTACGCCTTGCATTTTTTTACAGCAAAGCTGTTGATGCTAGGATCTAGAAAAAAAAATAAAGCCGTTTACCACTCCCTGTAACGCCGAATTAGAGCGCAGCTCTTGAGGAGGAGGAGGGAAGGGTACTGAGGAAAGGGTATACACCTCCTCCCTCCTCCTCACCTCCTCGTCCTGCCTGCTACTCCTCCCTCCGAGCGGCGTCGCCGTCGCCGTCGGCGTAATCGTGAGGTCACGTGACCCTTATGACCTCACGGGGGTCACGTGACCCCAGGGTTACGCCGACGCCGACGGCGACGGCGACACCCTCAGCCGGAAACGGGCGCCTAAGAGCTGCGCTCTAAAATGCGTCCATGGATGTTACCAAAATAACTCCCGTTTAAACGGCGCTCCTTCGTTCCGATTGGTCGTGGCCTGTAGCCTTCCTTGGCATTATTAGATAGTGAGGTCCTGGTCGATTGTTATCATCTACGGTCACCGACTTATCTCAGCTAAGAACGTTTATACTGCCTTTGCACCTCTCGATCACACTGCAAATACGTATACAAAAGACAGTCTCCAGACACTGTCCGCGGGTGTCTGCAGTCTGCAGGGAACGTCATGTCTTTCATGCGCAGCAGGGCGTGGCTGCGGCTTCAGGCAGCAATGTCGCTGACCCCGCCTCCATCTCCGGCTTTGCCAGCAAACAAAAAACAGAAAGAAAAAAAATGTAATAAAGCAGCACGATGTGAAAACAACCAGACACCCGTATTCATTACGGCCGGCTGATTAGTCTACACGTTTCATTATACAAGACGTATTAGGTGAGCCCTAATTAGTTTACCACATACAAGTATACCATATATCCGAGCATAAATGCCAAAGTCGGCTACAGAGCCGGATAATTGAATATTTGATGCGGTGCAGCGTGTGCCTCGCGGTCGCGGGCGGAAACAATGGGTTAAAGATAATCGTATGCGGCTGCTTTTTTTTCTTTTCTGGAAAGGGGGGGGGGGGCTACCGAATCGTATTAATTTGGCGGGTGATTTTGTTGGTGAATTAATTAAGCGTATGTTATTTTTTTATTTTTGCTTTAGTGCCTTTTACTTTATAGATAGTGTGTGACTAACGAACATGGCTTTCCGTTATGCATTTCGTTTTAGCGTATGTTTGTCGTGTAGGTTCCTATACGGCGTGTCTCTTTAATACAGACACCGTTAATATGGATGCCCCGCTGAGCGTACACAAACATTTCCGGGGACGAACTGGGTATATATGTTCATTTTTTGTCTCGTTAATGCGAACAACTCATATTATATACGTTTTCTTTAACTGAACGAAGGTGTTCGTGTTAACCAGACATTACTGTGCTTTTTTTCTTCTTTTTTTCTTCTTCTTCTAATTATATAGCTTCGAGCAACATGAAAGGACCTCTATGTATACACCCTGACCCACGCTTCGAGTGGTTCTTTCACATCGCACTACGTGTGTGCTTTTTGTGCCTGTATATGTCTTTACATTTTGTTTGCTTCATTTCCCGCGGTAGGTACAGGGATTGACATTTCCGTTGGAGCGTGGCGTTTGAAAAGCCGCCCCTTGGCTCCGAGGCCCTCGTTTTTCCAACCCTGTTTCGGGTTTGCTTTATTAACTTTAATAAAAAAAAAGATAGTATAAAAAGGAGTGTGCCGTATCTCTATGAATGGAGGAGATGGGTAATCGCGATCCCTTTTTTTATTCTTTAGGGATATTTTGCTCCCCCAATAGAAAGCACCGCTTCGCTTGAACATTGTTTTTTTCTTCCTTTTTGTTTTCCAAGTATTTTTGTTTTCTCCAGTTAATAGTGACATTTTTTGGAACCTTTTCTCGTTTAGGTTTAGATTTTCTATTGCTCTCTGGACAAAACAGCTGTTAATTTTGTTGGAGTATTTTTTCTTCTTCTGTAACTCTCTTCTACTGTCCCTGCTCAAGTGAGCTTATCTTGGAAGACTCGTTCTATCCGTATTTTTAGTTTGATTCCTTCGTTGATCAAACAATAGCCATTATTGCAAGTTTGGTTCATCTCCACAATCCCATGTTAGCTCTGATGAACTTGTCTCGAGTTATTCTGTATTCATCCTTACGTAACTAGATTGTCATTATTATATCATCACCACAACCACCATCACCAGCACCACCACCACCACCACCATTATTATTATTATTATTATTATTTGTTACATCAGCGTTGTTGACTGGCATTGGGGTTGGTGGTGCTTCCGCGTAGCCACATATGTTGACACGTTAAACGGGATGATGTGACAAACCTTTCTCGTGCTCGCTTACTTTCTCCGCACAAGTAGCCCCTTTGGTAAGAAACTTTCCACCACACAGAAAGTTGCGTCACCAACCGTACAGCGCAAAAACATAATCATCCGCCGTGCTAAAAAAAAAAAAAATGTTTATTTGCGGTTTTTGGTATGTCCGGATGGGCAACTGCAGCGGCATGCCGAAAAGATCGGCGAAGAATTTCCCGCTAAATCGAGCGGGGAATTTCTCCCATAAACGTAACGTTGTTACGTAACACCACGACGTCACAGAACACTGTGACGTCGCGTGGCGCCATGACCTTACGTAACACCGTGACGCCGCGCGTGACATTATGGCGTCACGTAATCTGTGACGTCACGTGACTCCGTGAGATCACGTGACACTCAACGCCACCTGATACTGTAACGCCACGCGTCCCGGCGACCCTAGAGGAAACGCACCTAAAGATCCGCTCCGAAACCTGTATGGCGAAAAGAACAACAGAAAAAGAAAACGGGTTGGCGTGCGAAGCTTGTTCCGAGCCAATCGATCCGTCTTCGGGAAGCGTGCCGAGTCGGCGTAGCGCATTGTTACGCGGAAGGGTCTGCGCTCGAACGGGCCTTGGGCTCCGGGTTTTGACCCACGGCTTCGACTTGGGCTCGTACTGCGGCTACGGCTCGATCTGCCGGCCGTATAGATAGATAGGGTTGTCCGGCATGTCGATTCTAGTCTCGACGACCTTTTCCGCGGCGCCGAAACACACACGAAATGGAAAAGCAGACCGCTTTCTTTTCAGCACCGTTTCTTTTTGCCCACGTCTTTTAACGTTTGCACGGTTTCTTTTTTTTTTCAATTCTCAATATTATGATTGGTATTAGTTTGTTTCCCCACCAACGTGTGTGTTCACACGTAAATAGTAATTCTTCTTATCCCCCCCCCCCCCCCCCCCGTTTTCTGCTACGAGGAGAACATGAATACGCTTTGTTCACTCCAGAGCCCATAGCGATACATATAAACACCTCCTGCATAACAAGTCCGTAGTATTGGATTCGTGACGTCGCCTAAAGAAGGCACACCCGGGAAACAGATTGAACACGAGTTTTCGCTTAACGCTCATTCGCAGCATTCGCGTCCAATCTGTTCCCCGCGTTGGCCCTCTTTATGTGACGACACAAATCCAGCACCACGGCCTTCTCGTGTATAGAAGGTGATGTATCTGCTTCAGAGAAACTGGGGGACGAGGATGACAAGAGCGAGCGGGGGTGTCAGAACGCCGAGCTCTGACGATCCGTCGCGCTCTTGTCTCTCCCCCCCCCCCCCCAGTTTCTAGACGCACACACTTTAAGGAAAAAGGGAGCCAAGTTGACACCCACCCGTGTCCAGCATATACTATTCCTCTTAAAAAAAGAAGAAAAGTGTAGTCTAGCACGTTAATTTTATTTTGCTGGAGCTAAAATAAGTACGGCTGTTCTAGCACGTCCCCAAACAGTACCGAGGTCTGCTGAAAGTCTGCCGTTACGTGCTCGGAACCGTGCCGAACAGTTGCCGAAGTGCGCCGAACCGTATACCGAATTTTTAACGAACACGAGAGACGCGAAGCGTTTCAAGGCACGAACTCGTCGTCGGCCAAGTGGCCATTGTCTTCTCGTATCATTTTCTAGCGTTGCCAAAACAACCGGAACAAAAATAAAATTAAAATAAATATACGTCGCCGCGGAAGTTTTTGGAACCCTTATTCCATCCACGGAACGATTGCTTGTAAAGCAACAGACGCTATTCTCTATAATACACAGTCCGTTCCACCTTAGGATGGACCGTAGCGGAAGCTACGAGCCACATCCCAGCGAATCCAGCGCTGCGGATGTGTCACGTTATTCCGCGCCGCACGTCGCTGCTGCGCTCTCCCGAAAGGTCACGTGACACCCATAGGCCGCAGTCCCACTGTCCGTACCTCATACAAAGACGACACGGAGTTTCTCTGCGTACAAGACGAGAGGAATTGTCCGCGGACACGCCGTGTTTGAAGCACCTTTGGTTCGTGGATATGTGCGCTTCCAACATGTCCGCAGAGAGTGTTTTGTACGACCAGTGTGACTCTCATGCAAGCAAGAAACACATGCCTCGAACAATGTCTGCGGACATGTTTTTTTTTGTACGGTGTATTGTGTTGTGATTGCGGCTGTACGCGGCGTTGAACTGGCTCCGATGGCTCGTACGTATAGCACCCGCTCGGCGTGGTCCAACGTAAGGATTCAGCGGAGCTCTTCGTGGCCGTACTTTCGACTTCATGGAAAGAAAGAAGTAGAAAACGCTCCGTTTCTTTTCTGTCCTCAAAAATGGCATCCCCCAAACGACATATTTGAACGACGCGGAGAAACCGGCCTAATTTGAACAAATGGTTCGTTGCTTCTTTTCTCGACTGTAAAAATAAACGACGTTTCTCATTCATTCATTTTTTATTTATTTATTTTTTGTCTGGCATGGAGTTACGTTTTCGTAAAATTCGAAGAGAAGCGGTTTGTATTCCCCTGGCGGTGAGTTGTAAGAGCCCCCTGGGGACTGACGAGGGGCCAAAGAAGCCACGGCGCACGAAGACGTATGCAATTTGTTGACGCGGACCTTCATGCCCGAAAGACCCCGAAATTTCGTTCGTCTTATCGTCCTGTGTGTGTGTGTGGGGGGGGGGGGGAGGCTTGTTTAGGTAAATTGAAAGCTGAGCCTGCGAATAAAAGACCAGAATCCGTAGTCTTGCTCTACTTTACTTTCTTTATTTTGCTGTCCTGACTCATTTTATAGGCGTTCTACAGCCGCTTTCTCGACGAACGTTCTTATATATAATATACCATACAGGCAAGTGATGTACGCATTCGAAAGAGCCGACTAGGCCGACGTGTTATTCGATTTGAAATACAGATTTGGGCATGTGTGGCAGCTTCCGTGATTATTGAAAACGTTAAAGTGTTTTGTTTTGTTCTTCTACTGGAGATAAGTGTAATGTAAAATATGTGGTCTCGTTTAGGGCAGTATATTGCTTTCGTGCGAGTGCCTTTCGAGTGTGCTCTCGTTTTGCGTAGTATTTTTTTTTGTTGTCTCTCGAGTACTTTTGAGGCTTCCTGATCTCCCGAGTTTTTGTTTTGCAGGAAATGAATCAAATTGTAGAATTACTCTGAAACTGCGTAGATTATGGAGGTCTTATAGACCAAGTGCTTGTCCTAGAGATTGTAAAGGCCGTGCGCTTCACCGGCTGCTGCTGCTGCTGCCTTAGAATTTTCCTCGAATCTTCAGGCATGATTCTTTACCATCGTCATGTCCACGTATATCATAATTAATCCGGGTTCTGAGAGGAAATCGTCCATCGAGACTCACGCCTGGATGGTTGGCGAGGCATACGAGACAGCACAGCCCGCGGGCGGTCGCGACTTCGATCAGTGGTGAGATCGCGACCAATCTCAGGCTGCTACCGAACCCGATCACCTGTCATCACTAATGGATACAGGCAGCACTGCAATACACCGACGCGCGGCGCGCTTTGTTTACATACACGGCAGGAGAGCTGCGCATGCGCACGAGGTGTGCCAAGAGCGGCCTTTCGCCGTCATTTTCCCCATTGCGACGCTGGTTGTACGTTCGATAATCGAAGATCACATGCTCGCCTTCTGGCATTTCTTCTTCTGCGTCGCATGCTGTTGTGTTTGTTCGGATCCGAACGCCGTGAGCAAGGAGCGCTGGCGCTCCGACGCCAAGTCGTCCAAGTTGCCGCTGCCGCCAACCTCGATGGCAGGTTCAACGTCTACCTGGTTTTTTCGCCTAGCTAATTTACGGCCGATGCACGGTGCAGGCGTACGAGTCTGTCGAGGCCTACAACTTATTTCGAGTCTGGTAAGAACCGGCTGAGCGCTATGCGTGCAAATATATCGGGAGTCGTTCGTGTAGGAAATTGAACTGTAGGGTAGAGGTGGCAAAATTACTTTCAAAAAGTAATTAAATTACACTACTAAATACTTTTCTGAAACTTCAAAATATAATTAAATTACTACAAATGATCGGAGACTAAAGGTAATTACATTACATTACTAATTACTTTCGAGAAGTAATAAAATTACTTTGAAATTACTTTGACATTACTTTTGGAATACCTTGAGGCAGTAATTCTGCGCTCATTTTATTTACCGTACACACCAACACAGTGTTTACAAACAAGCCCCTCGTTTGCCTACACAGCGCGGGTGCAGGAACCAGATCCGGGAGAAGCGAGGCGCTGCGCATGCGCAGTGCCGACAGCAGCGCCACCGCAGTGATGTCACGTCAGAGAGCTGAGTTGGTCTATATGTACCAAAACTCGCATCTTCCTGTTCACACTGCAACAACCTTATGGGCCTCAAAGCGGGCCATACTGAACAGTGGGTTTTCTGGCGCACACGACATAAGTGTTAAGCATGATGAACAGCTTTCTACATATGACTCAGAGAGACAGTCAACTCATCGGTTTTGCTGTTCATTCAAGGGTGAAGGTTCTTACTAAAAAGGGTGATATGTTTCTCGTCATCCTGATTTAGAAGCTGAAGTCCGTGTCAGCTCGTTAAGTCGGACAATGGCAGATTGTTCTTACAAGGAGTCGTCACGTGAAGCGCTTCCCTTCCGCCTAGAACGCAATCTAATTCTATTCTCCCGAGAGCACTATACTCGGCGATAAATTTTCTTGGCAATCCAGTAGAGGGGAGAGAGAGCTCTGCGCACAGCTTTATTCAGCGCTCAAAATGGGGAGGGAACGCGTGCCTGTACCCTCCACCGCATTGCCAAGAAAAGTTGTCGCCGTACATATAGGTGACCTATTCTCGGTCATTCCTTTAAAGGAGCATTTTTTCGAAACACTCGAAGAGTCCAGGCTTGCGCATTGTCACACAAAGGGCCTGGATAATTGCTAACGAGGAGCGTCGCCAGTTGGGAAATGGCGCGAGCTTCCTAAATTGGGTAATTTTCCCAACAAACGCGGGGGGGGGGGAGAGGGGGGGCGATATCTGCTCGTAAACTTATTCCCGAACAAACCTCTCCGCTCGAGGACGCACGAAACGTTTTGGGGCTCTGACAAGGCATTTGGAATTAACTATTTATTTCGGTCGTTTCTTGTTCTACCATGATCAGCTTACGGTTTGACCTTGCTTGACGAAAGCACGAGGTTGGGGATCTGTTTCTCCTATTCTCTCAGGTTTTAAATTATGTTTAACTCACTGGTGATGGGCCCGTCGCCTTGTAGTTTATGATACGTTTCATACCCAGCTGACAGTGCATCAGCTCAGGAGGAACGATGAAGCTACGTGTTTGTTGGAGCAGTCACACATGCTATTCTTTCGCTGCGTAACCACGCTCTCGTCTGCTATACCCCGCGCAAAGAGAAAGAGCGGGACACGTGATTAAAAGAAGGTGTTTGATTGGTTCTGGTTAGCTTGCAGCTCCCACCGCACTGTCAGCTTAGGAAGGAACGAAGTATGCAAGTATCGTCGTGATGACGCGACGCCGTGAATCTGTCGTGCCTGGAGTTCGTAAGCCGTTGCCTTCCCTGCGATGTCTACACGCAAGGTTTTCTCCTTCACCTTTCCAGCCCTCCCTTGCTGCGTCTGTCCAGCTCTGCGTACAAGACTTTGCGCACAAGCGGCAGTCGATTATTTCCTCTGACGCTTTTTCACACCATTTCACCAAGGAAAATAATTTTTCTTCTTTCTTAAAGATTGCAAACGAACTTTCTAATTTAGGACAAAAGAAATTTTAAAAGTAATGAGTAATTTTCTCGAAATTACTGCCTGAACGTAATTCATTACATTACTAAATTACTCTCCTAAAGAAGTAATTTACTACATTACTCATTACTCCAAAAATAATTTAATTACTGTAATTTCATTACAGTAATGTCAATACTGCTATCTCTGCTGTAGGGTGATTCCACGTCAAAGTCGTGCAATAATGGTCTGGGTCGTAAGCTTGATATCTTTGTACAAAAATATATATATATGAAAGTCTTGTTCTGGAGAGTAACATTTGACTATATATGACCACCATAACAATTTTTTTCGCCGAGATATGAAATGAGAGAAGCCCGAGTCGTGGGAATCGAGGAGATTTCACGATGCTACTTTGCACAGTCGTCATTTTCTCAACGAAGCTTTCACTGTCCCCATCACGTTTTAAATAAAGTTTTCAAAAGACATACAGCACATGCATAAAAAACTAAAAATATCAATAAAATATATTTTTGCAAAGCAAAAATATATTTTATTTGTCATGAAACCTTTTAGAGACATGTTCATCTTTATAGCAGAACGCGTTTTAGAGACATATTCACATTTTCTCTTTTGTTGCAAATAAACCATATTTTATAATACTTCACAAAGCATATCAAACTGCGCGTCTTTCAATATTCTTTACGAGTACACAAAGATAATACGCCCACCCTTAATTGTCTTATTGTTATTAACGCGGAAATGCAGCTGATTTCTCGAATTGTGGCAATATTGGGCGTCGATATTTAGAAAACAAAACTCCATCTTTATTTTTTTAACTCCCCTTGGCACTTTGTAGTGACTTGAACTGACTTGTGATGGCAAACTATTGAGTAACGTATGACCTCCAAACGGGAAAAGATACGACAAACCTTCACTCGGATCGAGCCAACGTCCTCGCCATCGGCTTTGCCGCACGGCACCAACCATTTTGAGCGTTAGTTATGGTATGTATTTTATATTTTTTCAAATTATTTTTTTTTCAAAAGGGGTAGAGTATAACTGGACGCCAAAATGGACTTTGGGCTGGAATACTATTACTTAGCTTGCAATTCACAATACTAGAACTGCCCTACTCTGCAAATTTGTTACGTATACATAAACTTAAAACCCACAGTTGCGCAAATATTGCCATGTATACATCCGGTCTCACGGCATATGACGACTTCCTACAGTTGAGATGCCTGGATTCGTCTTACAGGTTTTACGGTGGTTCACTCTGCTTGCTTTACCGCACGAAACTCTCGAACCCGTTCTGCAGACAGGTGGACCATGCAGACATTTGTTACTTTTTCACGCAGCACTTCCACAAAGTCCCCAGCGGTGACAATCGTTGAATTGAGCGAAGATCTCAAGTTGGTGAGCGTTGCCTGGTGTCTAAGAACATTACCTTCTCCATCACAAGCGCTTTTTCCGTGTCCAGTGGCTGAAAAGATTCAGTCTCTGCCGAAGAGTACGGCTTCCGAGACAATTCGGGCGATTGGAAGCCATTCTTAATATGCGCCGCCATTCGGTCTCTGATAAAAAAATTATTTCAGAGAAGACTGGGTGAGGTTCATCAACGTACTCTTTTATGGCCTCTGTGGCTAGAAGAGCGTGAGCTGTGTCATGTTTCGTGTCATCGCTGACAACGGCAAAGCTTTGCGTGCCTTGCGTGGACGTAAACCACACATGAGAAGAGAGACACATGAGGTTTTTTTTCCAATGAAAGCTCTGCACTTCGGTCCGGAAGATTATTGCCCTTTTTTCCGCGAAATCGAAGTAGAACATCACTGGCTGGTAAGGCGGTTCTTCTGTCACGTATCAGCGCTTCGTTGAAGGTCACAGATGTAAGAATGCTTCGTATACATTTCTGCTCTCCAGTTCCCGCAAGAAGGCGGAAGTGTCCAGAACCTTTCTGACGAGTTCGCCGGCGTCCCATAACGCGAAACAGGTCTCTTCGTCTTCGTCGAGATGGAGCGACTGCAGCGAGATGCTCTGCACTTTTGGGCACTCTTCGCAACGGCGCAGGAAGCAATCGTTCTGTGGAGCGCTGCAGAGGTGGATGCGCTTGAGGTCGTCTTCAGTAAATGTCTTCTTGAGACATTTGTTATTGCCGTTAAAAGCAACTGAAAATTGACGCAATATACGCATGCGCACACCTCGTGCTCGGGACTCTGTTTTTACTCATTTTGGTCATAGGGAATTAAATTTAAAGATGCATAGTTTTCGATGGGGATGGTCCTTCCTAAACAGCTGGTAAGCTTCCTTAAAGGGTAACTGCAAAGAAAAAAGTGTTTTTTAAACAGCCTAATTGGGACAAGCATGTCACAAAACAAATCTTCCGCGAAAAAACAAATTTTTTCTAGCAATATTTACGCCACAGAACGTAATTTAGTCGGAGTCCCAACCTCTCCGCATTTGAAACTCCCGCTCTTTCGACGCCCGCGGAGTGGCAGGTATACGTCACTCCGTGACGTATAGCAGCGACTCTGTGACGTGTAATAGGAAATTTGTGGCGCGCGATTCAAAACGGGTGAAATAGCCGCAAACTAAAATCAGTCCTGCGCAATAAATATTGCTGTAAAAAATTTTGTTTTTGGCGGAAAAATTGTTTTGTGACATGCTTGTCCTAATTATAGGCTGTTTAAAAATACACTTTTTTTCTTTGCAGTTACCCTTTAATAGAGCGGGTCCTAAACCTTTTTATGACTTTGGTCTTGTTGTCGTTGATGAATGCTTTGACGACGTCCTTTTTGTTGGGTCTTTGAGCAGAGCATGCGAGGTCGTCACGTGTGTGGTACTCAAGTGCAACCCTCACTTCTTCGGCATTCGCCCTTTTCCCCATGTAGGAATCAGGGGTTGCCCATAGACCACCTTTACGTTCCTGTTTTCTGGTTTGATTAATCATGTAGGCAGTCGCTTCCGTCGCCAGGTAGTTTTCATCGCTTATGTTTCCCGGCTTCCTTGGAGAGTACATCTCCGGCGACGCTGAAGGGTCGTTCTACTGACGCGCTCGAAGGAACGGCAGTGTTGTGCTTCAGGAAGAACTGATGGATCTGGATTCCCCTCTCTTCTGTTCTTTCTGCTTCTAAAGCTTCCTAGTTGACAACGGGTCAGTCCTGGCTATGTGCCTAGGCACATAGCCAGGATTTTGTTTGGGGGGGGGGGAGTGCCCATGACAAAATGCTGTATGAGGGGAAGGGGAAGAGGAGGACCCAGCAAAATGGAAGATTTCGGGGGCGAAAGCCCGGGCCACATGGTCCCCCCCCCCCCCCCCTGGCCACGTGCCTGGAATGGGTGCTGGGGCTTCCCGCGTTATCAACCTCCGGGTTTCCGCTCGGTCAGTAGACGATTCTAGAAGGTTCAACCAAGAAACGTTATTCTGCTCGCTGGGTGAGGGGCATTCCCAGTTGTAGACTTCTGACTGACGTATTTCAGCGAAAACGTTGCCATACTCGTCGTACTGTTTTTGTTTTGTTGTTGTATTGTTTTTCGAATTGCCCATATGCATTTGTCGCAATAGACGCGTACTCATGTTCGGAATTAAAACGAGGCTGTTTAAACGGTGTTGTACACCTCACTCTCAAAAGTACCGAAATACCGTTACTCGTTACCTGGCCTTAAAAAGTAACAAATTACGTCACTGGTTCCTTTTCTAAAAAAAGTTACTAAATACGTTACTCGTTACCGGAAAAAGTAACTAAGTAGAAGTAGCTCGTTACTAGCAACGCTCTACACGGATGTCTCACCACGTTCAAGACTCGTCGAATCGGAGACGACAGGGGAGTAAATTCGCGAAATAAACAGATTCTCTTCTTGAAATAGAAAGAACAACAACAATAAAAAATAACATACCTATAGCAAGTCGAAAACAGTCGTTCTTGGTTTTCACGCAACCGGAACATGCAACAAGGGAGGTGTCTGTTCAATCTGTGTTCTACGTGTATTGTTGTTGTTGTTTTTTTTGCTTTGTTTTTTTGTGAACACATAAAACAAGAAAAACGTTGTTGATCTTGGATCAGTGCCACGCGGCTCTCTTCAAACGGCGCCCCCCATCGGTTTCTCGACGACTTAAACAAACAAGACACCTCGCCTTGCGTTGTGTTTCTGCGTTAGTTTTAGTTAGCACTAGTTTTAGTTAGAAGCTCAGGATGTATCGGATTAGAGCCACCGAACAAGCTGCGCACTTCATCCAGATTTTCTTGTGGCCGCCGCATTCTTGGCGGCGGCCACAAGAAAATAGAGGCAGAGATCGAGATAGAGGCAAAGGCTGCGTCCATCTGCACTGCACTCGTCGAACGAATACGAGTGCGAGAACCAAACGTCGGACGCCAGCGTTTTACGTTCTAAAGCGTTCGAAGAGTGCCGCGGAGACAGAGGCAGCTAACTTGAGGCCTACCACAGCCTCCTCTATCCTCACAAAGCCTAACAGTTCGACAACGGGGCCACAGAGTGCCCGGTCGCAGATTTGGAGCGCGAGGATCTATTAGCACAGGACATCAAAGAGCCATTTCTATGGGAACCTGGACGTCAGCGCACAACTTTGCAGCGGCGAGGACCCGAAACACACTTGTTCGCTCGGGAGAAGTGTGTTTCGGCGTCTCGCTGCAGCGGGGCGCCAGTCACGTGGCTCTCCTCTCCCATCCGTTCTCTGCCGCTCCACCTTTTTGTATTTTGGCCAGGCTTTGGTAGTATTAGTATGGTGCCTGGAACGCGTCTCCGACTGGTGTGTTTACCGCGCCCAAAAAAGTGGTCCCTCGATTTCCGCCTGATGACGTCATAGAAGTGTCATGCTGTCGCCGGTCGCGATCCTTGCGGCGTCCCAACAGTTGTGGTATATTTGGCAGACGCCTGTTCTGCTGCAGGTCGCTCTTCTACTGTGACAGTCCACAGAAGCTGCAGCAGCCGGAAGTTGGGACGCCTGGGACCTCGTGACGACAGTGACACTCGCGTTCGCTCGTGCTTTTCGCGAGCATTTCTACGGCCAACCGCTAGGATCGCGACAGGCAACAACATGACACTCCGGCTTCTATGACGTCATTTGTTGCCACTTGGGGACCACTTTTGATGTATGGGCGGAATGGGACGCTAAACACACCAGCCGGAGACGCGCTCCAGGCACCAGAGTATTAGAAGGCTATGGGTCTACCCACGAATCGTTCCAACCAGAGCTCGGCGGTCTGACACGTCTCCGCGCCGATCTCACAGCCGGTTTCATGACGCCACCGCTACCGCCATCTATCTTGGGACCATGTGAGTCTTCTCTCTTTCTCTGCACGAGCGACAACCCCGCTGGAGGCCTGCGCGTGCAGAGCACGTGGCGGCACCAGCTGTATCATGCACTGGCGCCTGCCTTCTGCGAACTATATACAGTTATGGTTGCGTCACGCATGCGTGGAACGCTTTAGTGAGATCGGTTCTATTGGCGATTCGAAAATTCGAAAATCCGACATCCAGACGCGGTGTCGGGAGCCGATATTGTTTTGCTCTATCGCGGACTGTCCTAGCTAACATTCTGGAGCACGGAAAAGGCGTTTCCGGCGGTTTCGGACAAGGCCTCGAATAACTGTTACCGACGATTTTAATCGCTAAGTTGGCTCAATAAGTGCCGTTACTCTGAAGTGTAGCTGGTTTAATGGCTCTGGTCTGAATGATCCAACAGAGTATAGATAAGCACCTTGCTTGTAGTTATCTCTTCATCTCTCGTGTGACCGCTCCTTAAACGGACGAAGGCATTGGGGAAAGCAGAAATTCGTAATTTCCGAAGGTCTAAAGTGACAGAAAAAAACGGTGACACCATTTTGCTAAAAAAAAAAGAAAAGGAAAGAAAAAGAAATGACAGGTAATAAGGAAAAAAAGTGATTTAAAAAAAAAGCAAAAAAAAACGAAAAAAGGACAATTTTTCTTTTTAAATTTTAGGCTTGTTTGGCCGACTGTGGGGAACAACAACGTTTTATGCCTTGAGTATTATTATTTGCGCATAGGCATATCGATTTGTTTTCCAATTCTAGATGAAAAAAAAAGTACTTTCGCTCGTTTGAATCTTTCAGCTTGGCACAATGGATCTTGTTTTTAAATTACAATTATCGTTTTTTTTTCTTCTTTTCATCCGATGCGCTCGACCGTAAAATGGTTGCAAGGAATCAACATTCGAGAGAATCACACTACGATCATCCCTAAGCCGACAGTGCGGTGGAAGCTTTGCGCTCGTTGAACCAGTTATATACGTCTAGCTTTCTCCACGTGTTCACGCTCCCGTCCATATGATACTTCCGCGCAGAGAGTGAGGTCAGGTGATGAAAGGGAGGCTATCGATTGGCCCGGCGAGCTCGTAGCAACCTCCCACCGCACTGTCAGGTTAGGGGTAAACGGAGTGTTTTAGTCCCGCGTCGACCCAGAATTTGCAGTCAGCTAACACGCTCGGGAGTACGAAAGGAAAAATGGCGTCTCCCGGTTTGTTGTTCAAAGGCGGGTATAATCTCTTTTCTATAGGTGTAACGAGAGCACTGAACGTTGTACCTGTCTCGCAAGTGTGCGCACGTGGCTGTGCGTGTGCTGTGTGTGTATACATGACGCGTTACCGAGAAAGACATCGATCTTGATGTTTTTGTTTGTTTCTGTATTACTTGGATTTATCTCTTCCTTTTCAATACACGCGAAAGTAATTCGTCGGCTGGCGCGTATCCACGCTTTGTGCGACTAATTTTTAATGTACGATTTGAGCCGCAGTCATATCGCTCATGAATCATGCAAGAGACACGGCGTTCGCTGCAGGACCGTCACGCAAGGACCGTCATGCAGAATGACCGTCATGCAAGGGAGAAATAGCAGCTCCATACACTGTCTGGAAGCTGTCTTTTGTATGACGTATAAGCAGTGTGGCCGCGGCTCAGTGTAACGCACCGAAATACCGCGAAGCATAACGAAAACGGGGACCTATAACGAAAACGAGGAAATACGTAAACAAAACCACCGTGCTCAATATATTAGGGAGGGCAAATGATCGTCTCAGGAGCTTGACTTCCGAGAATAACTGCTCCTCTCCCACGTTATCGGGGTACCGAAACCGACGCCATAAATCCGCCATCTTGACAGACAATGGGACAATAGAAGATGGAACTATATACCGCGGGCACCGCTATGGCGGTGTTTGGGGGGTCCGATGACATAGGGTCGTTCATCACACACACACCCAGACATACATACGGCGTTAGCGATACACGAGTCACTGGCTGCAAAAACAAAAGAAAGGTAAATAAAAAGACGCCCCATAGTCGCAAACAACTTAAGAAACTGGGGACGTGGCTCATTATGGTCCATAGCGTCTCACTTTCCGGTGTGCTCTTCGGCATTTTATAGCGTGTCCCAAAAAATAGTTACGGCGTTTGTTTTCTTCGCAAAAAATAAAAAACTACACTTTGCCAAACACCCATTCTCCGCCCAAATGTACCCTATAGCGGTTCGAACCGAATACCAAAGTTCTAGAACTAAGCCTAATCTCATTCAAAAGTTATAAGAAGTGATTTTCTGCAAATTTTCAATGGGAGAATGGGGCCTGTTTTTCGCCCGCTTATCTTAGCAGGCGCCATTCGGCTCCACGTATTCGAGAACTCCATGGGCCACCATTTTTTTTTCAACTTAAAAGTTCCGAAATTTGCTAGAGCCCGGCTCGGATAACAGTTTGACCATCCGCCTCCGATCCGGATCCACATACTGTAAACGACTAAATTTTCGCGGGAACCTAATTTTTCGGAAATTTCGCGAATCGCCTACAATTCGCGAAAAATACGTCCCGCGAACAATTCGGGCAATATGTGAACACTACGGAAGCTACACTCGATTCGCGAAAACTAGAACCCGCTGAATAATTTCCAGATTTTCAGCTTTAGCCCGATTCGGGGAATTTTGAGCCCGCGAAAATTAAGTCGTTTACAGTACTTTGTATCCGCATCCGAAGCGCATCCGACCTTCAGTCCGCGCATTCATTTTACATCATGAAATCAAGCAGGAATAAACATCTAAAAAAAAAGTCATCTGGATGGTATCCTATCATCCGTCTGCTTACCTTTGTACAGAAAACTCTCCGTATCAGATTACGGTGAAAGGTATTTATATCGTCTTCTGTTTGATCGTATTTATAAAACCTAAGCGATCCTCCTTCCAGAGGCACTTCGCGTCGCTGGAAAGATGATCGCAGTTTTGAGATCGTCTTGGGAGACCGTCACACGACTCACACTTAGGGGCGACTCACACGCTTGCACGAGTCTGACCGATCGTGACTGCAACGGCTTGCGATGTACGAGTTGCCATGCGTAACAACTGCGTCGGCTGCAACCAAAACGGGGTAAAAACCGACTTTGTTGGAGCCGACGTAGCTGTTGCCATAGCAACGCGTACATCGCAGGCCGTTGCAGTCGCAAGACTCGGTCGTAACTTCACGCTGAGTGTGTGAATTGCCCTTCACACTCTGTCTAGAGAGATGCACTCAAATGGAAGAAAATTTTTAATTTTCTTTTTTGCTCTGTAGAACGTATTTTAAGCAGACGTATATTTTATAATTCCATGAACATTAACAAAGGACGTACCAATAACATTGTGCCATTTAATTTAGTCCAAACAGTAAAAAAGTGGAAGAGGGAAGGCGCTCACTCACCGCAGCACAAAGTAACGCGTATATCTGCTAAGGCGCGAGAACACCACTGGAAAACTTTCGAAATATTCAATAATGGCAACACCTCCTATCGGTTTCAGTTTGAAACACGAACCCTCAACTGCATGCTCGGAACCACATACTTAAAAACAACTCAGTGCCAACTGTCGCGAAAAAGAGAGCGCACACACACACGGAACTTTTCGACTTGTCGAGGTTGCTGTGTAGAAGAAGCAGAAGATCGTCCACATGGACGGATTCAGACTGGTTCGCCTCTCTTAAGTTAATTCCCGCTAATGAGAAGTCTCTCTCCGTTGGATGCACTTGATGCTGTGGTATGCCCGAACTGCGCTTCAAGAATGAGGTGCAGAAACTCGTGATGGCGCAAGTTCCCCACTCCAGACGATCGAATTCAGTCTCCTGGATCTACTTGCAGG
This sequence comes from Ixodes ricinus, assembly GCA_037355805.1. Lineage (NCBI taxonomy): Eukaryota > Metazoa > Arthropoda > Arachnida > Ixodida > Ixodidae > Ixodes > Ixodes ricinus. The sequence goes on along the minus strand of JAZHYW010029054.1, from coordinate 108,464 downwards.
CGAAGAACCCACTTGGAGGCTTCTTCTACTTTCTTGTGGCTTGTACGTTTTGGCTTTCTTTTTTCAAAAAACGTTTTTCGTATTTTTTTCGTGTTTTGTTTCCTGCCAAACAAGAACAAGCTTTCCCGGGACGAGTGATGCTCCTGCATTCTTTACTTTTTCTACGGGACAGCATGTTTGCCGAGAAAGAACGTTTCAAAACGAACTTTGGTGAGAATCAAATGAGATATTGTCGAAAAAGAACAATTTTCTCTCCGATTGGCACATTTTATCTAAGAGAGATAGTTTGCTCGCACAATGCATACGATGACGCACATCATAGCATCGCTACCTATTCCCTCTACACTCTATGGTGATGGCTAAGGGATGAATTAGGGGCAGCACTGGTTGGTTATTTCAGTTAATACAGTACAAAAAAATTACGTTCTAAACTTCTTCAGTGAATAAAATTAGTTTCTGTTAGTCGGAACTGTTCATAAAACAAAAATAACCCTTGCGTAAAAATTTTTTTTCCAAACTTAGACATGCTTGTATTAGGGTCTGGCTACACTGTCCACAAAGCCGAACCGGTCGAACCTGCAGCTTAAAAGGTCGAAAGTTCGTCGAACTAGTCGAACCCCGAAAGTTCGACCTAAAAATCCGGTTAGACGAAAGTTAGCGACATTCTTACTTTTAATAGCTCTAGTGCCGACCTTGCTTCAAAAGGACGAGCGAGAGACAATCGGTCTTGATCTGCAGTCGTTCAATGCCAGACGCGGTCTCTCCAGAAAAGCCGATGATGCGCGCGCCGCGCCGAAGTATTTCCTACAAAAACTCTAAACCCAACTCCGCAAGGTGCTTAATCACACGATTGAAAAATGAAGTATAGAAGGTGACGTAACAGGGAATCGCAATATCAAGGAACCAAAAGGACACGAAGAGAAATTCGTCGAGAAGAATACGTCGTCGTAAATAATACCGCCCGCACAGAGAATGAAGCGGTTCCGGTTTTGCGGCTCTCGCAATTTCGCGCTTCACGATTGCCAGCGTTCAAACACTGTTCCCAAAATGCCGTCTGTTATCCTCGAATAGCTTTTGGGGCTGCCCCTAGATTTCGATTTTCTTTGTTTTTTTATTCATATGTTTTACTTTTTTTTATTTAATTAATTTTTCTATTCGATGGGAATCGCGCAGACAATTTGCGGGATCATTCTGGGCGGGCACCGGGTTCATGATTAGCTCCATTCGAATCGATAGCAGAGGTTTAACCGCGTCTCACTTATAGAAAACAAAAGATAAATAAAAAAAGGTTTGAAATCCTTGCTTCGTTTATATTTGCTGAAGCGCAGGCTTCATTATGCTCCAAACTTATAACGTGTCTTCGATTACAGTTGGGCAAAAATATCCGTCCAACTTAAATTTCTCCGCACCACGCTTCGATTGTTCTTTTTATCACCCTTGACATTGCATGCACTGATTCTGTTATTTTAGTTGTTTTGTGGTAAGCTTGAATTATACTTAAAAGTTATGTATTGGCGGTTAGTATCATATTTTTTATTAATCTCGGCGTGATCCTTTTCGCGATTTTTGTTTTGTTTTTGTTCGTTTCTCTGTTTCAATGCGGTGTGCTTTCTTTTCGTCGCACTTTACGCAAAATAATAATTAAGAAATAAATATGAACGAAACACAGAAATTCAGGACGTACACTGATTTTTTGTCCTCTTTATATTATCTGTTCATGTTTCTTTACATTTTCGCATATATATATATATATATATATATATATATATATATATATATATATATTATATAATATAAAATATATATATATATCGAAAACTATAAAGTGATGATAGTATACTTCGAAACGTTGTTGGAGTTTTAAAGCATTTAGTGAGTCGACGTTTCGGCCTCGGGCCCGGAAACGTCGACTCATCAATGCTTTAAAATTCCAACACCGGTTCGAGTGCGACTCATATATATATGAAAGATCCATGGACTGAACAAAAACAAGGAAGGGTTTATTGATGTTTCGAGAGAGGCCTCGTCTCGAAATGTTAATAAACCTTTCCTTGTTTTTGTTCAGTCCATGAATATGCCTTGTGTATTTGAATAATCACCGGCCCACAAGCTTCAATCATCACACATATATATAGATATAGATATAAAATCTGAATTCTTATTTGCGGCAAAAAAGGGCAAAGTTTTTATTCTTTACTCTGCTCTATCAAAGATGGCAGAAAACCAAGAGAACTTGTAATAATAATAATAATAAATAATAAATAATAAGAATAAGAATAATAAGAATATAATGTTTTATTTTACCTTAGTGCCCACAAAACAGCTATGAAGCCTTCTGTGAGGTGCACTGTCAGTTCGTGTTTACAGCAACACTATTTAAAATGTACAAAAACACGTAAAACGACTAGGATGCAAGTTTACGAGGCAAATACAACTCCTACAAAAACTTTGAGTCAGATGAAATACACTTTTGCAAGGCTGGTTTAAAGCAAAACACGATTGCCCATGTTTTTAAAAGCAGACTGCGTACGAGATAACGGTGGCGACTCGCAAATTCTATTGGGGTAAAATGTTAAAAAATGGCGACTAGCTCTAGTGGGCAGATGAAAGTCCATACTCACAAGTAAGCTCTCAGTTTTGACAGTACCATGCACTACCTTATAAATAAAATGGATGTCTCTAATAGCCCTGCTCGTTGATAGTCTTTCCAGCCTAACTAGTGATAGCAACGAATCATAACTAAAAAAAACAGTTTTCGACCAATGTAGCGGTCGTAAATATTTCGAATGAATTTCTTCTGCACATTTTCAATCATTTCAACTTGGGTTGAAGATGATGAGTTGCAACTAATCATTGAAAATAATTCAAGTCCCGAGCGTACGAGACTGCAGTACAGACTCACCCCAGATAATGGTGAAGTCAAAGAACGTGATAACCGAGTGATCATACCCAACTTTCTTATCGCTGAACCAACGATCTTAGATACATGCGAAGTAAATGAAAGAGTATACTATCAATGTAGACGCCAAGGTCTCTTACAAGAGATACGCGATCTATCGTGTTGCCCTCAAGCACATTAGGGAACAAGAAAAGGTCCCGTTTTCTTGATAAAGAAATCAATTTAGTTTTTTCTTGGATTCAACGACAAAGCGTTTTCTGCACACCACCCGAAAATCGCACCAACATCAGTTTGCAATAAAGTACAATCAGCGGAATTTTTAAAGTTTAAAAAAAGTTTGACGTCGTCGGCGAAAAGAAGGACATTCGAATGCTTTTTGCATGGTACTATATCATTTACAAACAAAATAGACAGTGGTCCCAGGTTCGATCCTTAGGGCACACCAGAAGTCGACATAAAACACTTTGAAAATGAGCTGCCAACACGAACAGTGTTACTGCGTGAACTCGAGTGGCTCCTGAGCCATTCAAACAGCTTAGAGCACAGGCCATTGAAAGAAAGTTTGCAAAGGAGTAAAGAATGATCCAGAGGTCAAAGGCATTCAACATGTACAAAATATACTACATCAAGTTGGGCTCTGTTTGTGACTATCGGTACAAAGAAACACAGAAAAGAGCACAAATTGGTGTCTACAGACCTCCCATTTAAAAAAACAAAAAAACATGCTGAACAGGACAATTTTTCTGACTGGCATAATTAGAGGTCTGGTTATGCATAACGATTTGGAAAACCTCTGCGAAAGCACACAATAACGAAACGGGACGGTAGCTATATACTAGTGACGGATCAACAGCTTTGAAGATAGGTACAACTATAGGAGACTTCCACAAACCAGGGAAAACACCCTTCATGATAGATAGGTTTAAAATATGTTTCAAAAGGGGAGCAAATATATACAAGTAACGACGTTACTGGCACTGCGTTAGGTTTACTAGTAATGTACTTACGTCCTCGTTAGAATCCGAAATGGCTAACGAGTAAAGTTATTTTGGTACTATTTTGCTCTATTGTCTATCAAATTAGTGTCAGGATTTGACGAACTAACGAGTAACGCAATCTCGTTTCTTATTTTCTGCAACGGGCACAACACTGCTCACAAGAAGTGACACACGACCGGACGCTGGTACGATGCTCCCGAAGAAACCGCAGATCTCAGCATTATGCGACACTGAAAAACATACAAAGTGGAGAAAAACAATCGCCAGAAGGGCGAAAAAAAAAAAGTCATGCACTCGTACAACTGCGCAGCCGAGACCAAAGCCCTACATGCTATTGGCTTTCTTTTCTTTTCTTCTTGGAAGCATAGTTTGTGTTTCGCTTCTGTTCTTTCCATTGTCGCGTCGTGCACAACAAAAGGCAGGAAGCACGACTGAACCGTTCGGGTGTAGCTGAACGACTTACTGGCGTCAACTAGTTTCGAATAGGAAGAAGGAATGACGTCAGAAACAGGCGACTTTACTCATACACGGGAGGCGGGCGGGGACGGAAAATGGGACTCGTCCAAAAACTAACTCTGCGAGGGAGAAAGAAAAAAATACCCCGCATGAAAGTTTTTGATTCTGCAAGCACGCGCAGTCCAAATACTGCAGAAGGCAACGACCAGGCGCTGGAGGCCGTGTTTCTCCTGCTAACCGTGCCTGCTCTCGCCCTCTGAGTGCCACGCCCGAATATGTTCGGGCGCGTTCCCGGGTGGTTTCAGTTTCGGTTTTCTCCCTGCACCTCCCAATTGGGCGGCCATATTTCTTACAGCGATAGCCGTTGGGGGCTCTTCCCACCACTAGATATGACTAGTGGCGTCCGTTGTTGATGTCGTAGTTGTAGTAGTCGTTGTAGTTGGCGATGTAGGGCGTCCGTCGTCGACGTTGCAAAATCCTTGAAAAAGATCGCCCGCCGCCGCCGCCGCACCCGCGGAAAATCGAACCTGGGTCCGCTGCATGCGTGCGACGCTGAGACGTTACCACTGAGCTACGCCACGAGACAACTGTCACGAAGGATCGTCACAGAAGAACCGTCACAAAGAACCGTCATAAAAAAATGAAAGACGTTTACAAATCTCGTGTATTGCGGAACTAGAGCGCAGCTCTTGGGCGGGGAGAGGAGGGAGGAGAGGATATGCGTGTTAAGAGCCTTAAACCGTCAAGTCGTCCAGAGACTGTTTACTCAGCTCGTGCCGTCTGTTAACGTCGTCGTCGTTAGACTATCTAAAAAAAGAAAGAAAATAAAGCGAATCAGAACATAACACCCTCCTCCTCCTCCGTACACTCCCCTCTTCCTACCCTCCTTATCTGCTCCTCTCTTCCTTCTCCCCTCCCCCTCCCCCTCCTCCCTCCTCCGCCTCCTCTCCTCCTGCCGCTGAATTTAGCATCATGGGTGACGCGACACGCAGGTTGTGACGTCATTTTCCCCGCTAAATTTAGCGGGGAAACTTAACCCGCTAAATTTAGCGGGTGAAACTGTGACGTCCCAGAATGCAACGCGCGTGGTTACGCCGACGTCGACGGCGACGCCGACGCCGTTCAACCCGGAAAGCGGTCACCTAAGAGCTGCGCTCTAAAAACGTCACGAAGAACCGTCATATCGATCTCCGCGCTAAACATAGCAGGGAAATGATAGTGACGGACGTTAATTTCCCGCTAAATTTAGCGGAAGAAATTATTGTCACGTGGCGTCGATTTTCCGACTAAATCTAGCGGGGAAATCGACACGACGTGACCACGTCATGTTACCTTGAGTCACGTGACGTCAATTTCTGCAAGGTGGTTCTGCAAGGCGGTAGTTTGCTCTCAACACATTTTCTGGTTCTCGGTCTTTGACAGCATTTAAACTTGCGTAACTTTTTTTTATTTACGCGCACGACAGACCAGCGCGTTGGAACTTAGAAAAAGCGATCAACTTTTGTCATTAGGCTGAGTCAGCGACGAACCGTGAATTTAAGGGTCGGCTCACCGAATTCCGCTAGTATCTAATCTCTCCGGCGGAAGTTTCCTGAGAGCGACCAAAAATCTGCTCCATGTTCGGCCTGGTGTGCGGGAACTGCAAGCCGCGACGCCAACCAGTGCAGCGGAAAGGGGATTAAAATAGCGGAAAGTTAATTTGTCTCCGGATTAATTGAAAAGCGGCACCGCGGGTGGGTGAGATTAACCGTATTCATGCCACGGCGTGCGTTTCTCCATGGTCGTGCTGCGATACAGAGATTAACAGCTTAATTCCGTGTCCCCCCCCCCCCCCCCACAACACAAAAAAAAAAAACTTAAATTTAAAGAGAAGCATGAAGGGTAAAGAACGACGTCTTCCGGTTCTAAAATTAAACTCTCGCAAGAAAATTAGAACATGGCTACGGCGATCGAGTCCTGCGATATTGTAAAACTTGTGGTTAAACAGTGAACTTTGTGCACATATACATTTCGTTAGATTTCCTGTAGATGGTATCGGTGACTCTAGATTGTATATAGACTTAGAATTGTCTCCCTTAAGTCTACATCGTATATGTATTTCACGAATATGAGTGTTTACGATGCTCATTCTCCTCTTTAAGTACCTCGTCTCACGAGCCGAACAAAGAGGAGCAACAAACAAACAGCCATTACATTCAGTGGCCGAAATTACGAATGCAACTTTCTGGCGACTCCCGAGCGAATGCGGCTTTTGTTGCAATAACATGTTCTTTTGTTGACAGTTGATAATGTGCAAACATAAAAACAAGTTGCTTGTTTTTATGTTTTTGTTTATGTTTTATGTTTTTAAACAGGTTGTTTCCTCACACATAAGAAAATGAGACCATAGGGGCCTAAACCGTTACTCCGCCGTTTCAGACACATGGATGTATTTAAACAACGAAACGAATACTATTACTGCAATCTAATATCTGTGATCTAATTGCTCGCGATACCTCTAGTACAAAGCCTTCAAAAAAAAAAAAGAGAAAAGAACGGCTTTCATTTTTGTAAAAAATGAAACGAAAATCACAGAATAACAAACGCAACCACTCAGCTTGAACTTAGTTTTCCACTGTAGGATAAGAAGCTCCGTTGTCAGTGTACTAGGAAAAACCTGCAATTTTCCACGTAAAGATAAATGCACTATACCGCTGTAGGAGAAACCTTCTTCACATGACGCTTATCTTTATTAGTCTACCATAATGCAGCTTGCAGCTGAACGCGTCCACTCGCAGAGCTTGTTTCATAGTATAGCCTTGGTCTTGCGTAGACCGAACTGGCGCCGAAACGCCCGTACGAAACAAAATGAAAACGCTTCCAGCTAAACGACTTGAAACTCTTCTACGGAATAATGCAGCGAGGTGTATCTCTATAAAGCTGCGCTTGAGTGCTATGTCGGGCCTCACAAGCGGTATTTATCTCCGAGGCTGTCGTTCGACCGCTTTTTTCCTGCCACATGGCAAAATGTAATGTCATTTGCGTCGAATGTCGCTCCGATTACGGGAGATATTAATCTTGGACCCTGCCACACGAAATCTTTTAGTTAGCCGATACCATTAGCCAATCAACGGCGCCGTAGAACGAGTCGCAAATCAAAAAGTGGTAACCATAATAAACCACGCCCTGTGCTTTTTAAGCCCTCAGTTGCTATGGGTATATTTGCCAGTAGTAAAACATTTGCTTACCCAATTCGAAAGAAACAAAAATACTGTTCAGAATGTTTTCGATCATATCCAAATGTAATCGTGCGCACTTTTTTTTTTTAAACTGTGGATGATGTTAAGTTTTTTTTTTTTTTATTTGCGCTGTCTTCTTTAATTATGACAACATTTATTTTTTACCGAATTTGAAGCTGAGTTGCGACAGTGACTTCAAGATGCGGCATCAATTACGGTACTCAGAAATGAGTCATGTTTGCGTGTGAATTTCCTTGTGTTGTAATTATCGATATTGCTATAGTTTTTTTTTTTTAGATTGATATAATTTTGTTGTGCGTAATAAGTGCGTTATTGCATGTTGTATTTTGTATCAATTTTTTTTTGTATCCCCCTCATATAATGCTTTAAGCGGAGGGGGGGGGGGCTTGAGGCATGTTAAATAAAACAAAATAAAAAAGACCGATATTAGAACATCGGATGGAGAACCTGATAGGAACAAGAATTGACTCGTTTTTCTTTTCTTTTTAAGGTACAAAACTACAAACAATAATAGTACATGATAGCGCTTCAAGAGAGGGACGAGAGTAGGAACGAGACAACAGAATGCGCTAACTTCAACTGGTTTAATCGTCAGAAAATCAAAGGTATAAATACTCTGCATCATCACGCCATTCAACCAATCCCATGCCACGCCAATGCTCGCAAGAACTGTGTCTCCTTGTCACCCAAATCGATCGACGCCACGCTGACACATCGATCCCCGTCGTTTTTTTTTATCAGGTCTGCCTCTATAATTTTTCTTACCGTTTTATCTCTATGTTTTCTAATAACAGTGCACAAATTAAGTTCAGGCTTGCACCCACAGTCATGGCAGTGCATTGACAAATGACCGTCACGCTGTCGTCATGGCAGTGCATTTTCTAATGCACTGCCATGACTGTGGGTGCAAACCTGAATTTAATTTGTGCACTGTTATTAGAAAACATCGAGATAAGACGGAAAGGAAAATTACAAAGGCAGACCTGTTAAAAAAAAGAAACAAAAAAAACTACGGGGATCGATGTGTCAGCGTGGCGTCGATCGATTTGGGTGACAAAGAGACACAGTTCTTGCGAGCATTGGCGTGGCATGGGATTGGTTGAATGGCGTGATGATGCAGAGTATTTATACCCTTGATTTTCCGCCGATTAAACCAGTTGAAGTTAGCGCATTGTGTTGTCTCGTTCCTACTCTCGTCCCTGTCTTGAAGCGCTATCATGTTCTCAAAGTTTCAGTACCAACTCGGCCAAGAATCCGCATTACTCAATAATAGTAGTTGTAGTAAAGCATACAAGTAGCAACATTTCAATCGGTTCCTTTAGTTATTACAACTTCAAGTATGTTCTTCACTGCATCTCTGCCGTCGAAATTGACCCAGTCCGTGAGGAACTGCGAATGAGTCACCCACGAACTCGGAGATTGTCGCCAACAGCTTAAGAAACAGGGGACGTGGCGTGTTCTTAGCATCTCTTCCTCGCTCGCAGCCAATGAGATTGAATCATTAAACAATAAAGAACGCCGAAAATCGAGTGACACAAAAAGGAGCATGACCGTGACAATGTTCATGCTTCTTACAGCGACAAACAGAAAGAACAGACACCGACGAGCGTCAGACACTTGTAGCAATGAACTCAGACACGTGCAACATGAACTCAAGTCTCAAAATAATGAAGCACGAACATAACAGTGGTCCCCGCATTTCTTGAAGCTTTGCGTGTCTACGTAGTAGCGAATGTCATTTTCAGGTGTAATGTTACTAAATGTTCCCATGTGGCAGCAAACAACGGAGTTTCGGGGTGAATGAATGTCATTACATGAAAGCGATATTCAACTGTGCGGCGCGACAGAAGTATGAGACAACAATCCAAGAGGAATTTAAACCCAACCAAGCTGTACCAAGAATTTCGTTCAGCTGGTAACCCTCCCCCAAACACGGGTATATAACTGCGTACGCCGCAAAGATGTCGATCGAGCAAAACATTATCACCGAAGAATATCTGCCTTACCGACCACGCGCGATAAAAACTGATCTGTTTGTTTATGGATTTAAAAACTGTAGAAAGTTGAAAACTCATCGGAGGAAATTAACGAAAGAAGACGACTTTGCTTTACTACTTGGTGACTTGCACACCTTGTATGCAGTGGAGCATCCTGGGAAGGGGGGCGGGGCTATAAATTTTAGCCCCCCCCCCCCCCAAAAAAAAAAGTTTGCTACAGACGCGTTTTTTGTGGGCAACGTAGGGATCTAAAGCGTTGGCCCAGGTTGTCCATCCGCCAAATCGTCAGTGGTCATTTGCACCGCGAGGGGGCCAAGAGCAACTGGCCACGCGAGCGGCGCTCCGCCGCTGATAAGAAGCCGTCGCAGCGTATGCGCGGGGGCTCTTGGGATCGAGGCGCGGGCGATGACGATCGTTAAATATGTCGACGTGTTTTTTGAACCAGTGCGTCGTGTCATTCTCCGAGACGGGTAGCAGCGAGGGGAATTCGCACAACATGTGCGCTCTTAACATGTCGGCAGACAGTCTTTGTTTATGACCAACATGGCAGGGTCTCACACGAGCAAGAAACACGCACCAGAGGGCGTGTGCACACTGTCCTTTGTATGATATATTTGCAGTTAGACTGCAGCTTGGTACAGACACCAGTGTCGTTTTAAAAATATCTACAGCGGGGGCGAAATGGATTGGACGCACTTTAAACTGACCGCTCACATCGGTTTCTTAACTTACCGCGTTGGCATTTACTACAGGGGTGCATGAACTTGGTGGAAGCGTTCGCTGAAATTGTGGAAAGATTGGCTCACCCGAGTAGGGTCTCAACCGCATGTAAGCGATTTGGCGAGCGACGAGTCAAGCGACGGCAACTCGCTTCGCTGTCGCTCGGTCACTCGCGCGAGGAGGCAAATCGCACGAAAGCGACGGGAGCAAGCGACCAAGGCGATGGGCGACGTTTTCTAGAAATCCAAAAACCGAGCGACGCGACGGGCGACAGCGAGAGATCTCCGTCGCTCGTCGCTGACTCTCGTCGCTGTCGCCGTCGCTCGTCTCGCCGCTCGCGAAATCGCTTACATGCGGTTCAGCATTAAAATTAAAAAAAGCTCTGTTTTCTTATATTTTGCATGTACGCTAAGAAAAAAAAACTATTATTCCGTGGCGCTTATTTAGGCCAAATTAAATGAAGAAGAAGTAAGCCAATTCCATTTTCTTTCCATTTCACAAAGTTTTAAATCCAAGTAAACGCCAGAATAGACACTACGATTTTTTGACGATTTCGCAAAATTTTTTTCATAGACAACACCAGTCTTTATTTCCTTTCTTTTGACTCCGGGGGTTTATGTATTCATGCTATCGACTAATGAACGCACCAGCTTCGAGCTGCTCTGTACTAAATCCCAGCGCGATAAGTTAAGAAACCGATTTATGCGGTCAGTTTAAATTCCGTTCAATCTATTTCGCCCACGCTGTATAGTAGAACTTTGATTGTTTTGCCGCAATCATCGTCAGCTTCGGTATACTTTGCGCGGGTGATTGTCCTAACTGAAACGTCCGTCTTTTTTTTTTTTCTCACTTTGCTGAATTTATTTTGCTGAAATATTCGCTCGAACTAACATTTTTAAGTATTCTTTTTTCCGACGCACTATTACGGATTGGAACGCCCTCCCTCGTGACATTTTTTTTTTTGCCCCCGACTTCAATGGTGCTCTTGAAAATCACACATTTTGAATGTTCTCCTTTCCTGGTGTTTGTACATGCAATTTTTTATTGTATATTAGGCGTTGATTAAGGAATGTATATTATGCTGATGGCGTTTATATACATTTGTGTCGTTGTATAAGCAATATATGGTTGCCATGTGTTTCTTGTTTCTTATATATATATTTTTGTCATTTGTATGTACCCTACACCTGAAGGGGTCTGTTTAAGGCCTGCAGTATGTCTAAATAAATAAAAAATAAATAAAAGGTTGAAACGACCTGGGCCGGCTTACTTGAAACAGAGTCTTAGCTAAGACCGTGTGGAAGAAAGCATCTGCGAAATGTAGCGTTGAAGTCGAGTCCCAAGTGTCCGCGCACTCTATAGCTATATGGTGCCTAGAGCGGCGTGTTTAATTTGACTGGTGTGTTTACTGTTTAGCGTCCTATGCTGGCCATACATCAAAAGTGCTCCCGAAGTGCCAACAAATGACGTCACAGAAGCCAAAGTGTCACGCTGTTGCATGTCGCGATCCTGGCGGTTCGTCGTAGAAATGCTAACGAGACGGCTGCGAGTAGCATAAGCGAACGTGTGTGTCGCTGTCGTCACGGCATCCCAACCTCTGGCTCCCGAAGCTTCCGTGGACTGCCGCACTGGAGAGCGACCTGCTGCAGAACAGGCGTCTGCCACATACACCACCGCTGTTGGGACGCCGCCAGGATCGCGACTGGCGGCAGCGTGACACTTGTATGACGTCATAAGGCGGAAATGGAGGGACTACTTTTTTGGACGCGGTAAACACACCAGTCGGAGACGCGTTCCAGGCTATGGCAGGCTTTCTTTACGCAGTCTTAGCAAAGACGCTGTTTCTATAGCAACCCAGAGATCCTTGGTTCGATCCCCATCCCTGCCCGTATCGATCTGGATGATCATAGTACCGGCGTGCGGTCGTGTATCACAAGTGCGTGACACAGGTTAAAGACCCCAGGCTAGCAGAGGTATACTGCACTGGCTAATTTTGTCATCTACGGCTGAGACACCAGACGCCCATTGAGGCCGACTAACTTCCGACTGCCTAAACATACACAAAACACAATTACTTTTGTTTGTTTGTTTGTTTGTTGTGTTTGTTTATAGTAAGCCGCACTTGTAGTTGAGAAGGTAGTGACTGAGAATGTAAGCACCAAAATCCGTCTGAGAGTTGATCAAGCTCCCAATGTCCAAACTCTTTTTCTATCAGGGTTCAGACCTCGCGTACATGGACGCCATGAAAATTGCAATCTTTCTGCGCATGCGCACCGCCGGGCACAGCGCCACAGATCAACTGTAACGTCATATCCACGGACGTCTCCATTAGCGTCGCGTGATGCAACGGCCATCGATGTAGCAGACGACGTGATGCTAGCAGACGCGAAGTAAAAATAATATCGCAACAAACCAGTACGAAGAATGGGGTGGAAACGGGAAAATGAGGAAAAAGGTCGAAGACTCGGAAGCCATTGGTGCAAGAAAAAAGCCAGAGGGCCGACTATTTCCGGAAGCTGGGTTCATTTCCGGTCTGTCGAGTGCATTACGTGGCGTTGCGGGGTGACGTATGTGAAACCCAACGCGTGGTCGAATTCGATCTGATAGAAGTAGGCACAGTGCCCCCCCCCCCTCCCCTGGTATCATATTTGTTTCTCAGTAACTTGGGAAAGAGTGAATGTTACCGCTCCCTCGAGCCAATCAGAGCGACGGAGGGGAAGCACGTGACATCCCTCACCAAAGCTACAGGAGCGAGAGCATAACCTAAGAGTTTGGTCACGTGCCTCCCTCCGATGCACTGATTGGCTCACTGAGACCGTAGCCTTCGCCGTTTGCCAAGTCACGGTGAGACGGATTGTAGATGTCTGTCTATCGTCGAGTTGGGACACCTTTTGTCGCGTAGTGTGCTATCAGCGCTATTGGGAGAAAAAACAACAACAAAGATAGCAATAAGCCTCGGTTGGTGAAATAACGTCGAAGTTCACAGACGTGTCAAATATACGCGGTGTTAGTTACGGATCATAAACTTTCCACAAGAAAAACAGATCTTCGTGATGAAGCGGCACGAGGTCATTCGGGCTGCTCAAAGAAGTGTTCTTATATGCCCCCGGGGCAATGAAGTTTGGTTCAACAGGTGGCACCATTTTATGCGGGATTTTTGCAACTATGAGACAGCCCGCGGCCGCAATCATTGGACCCGATCTCAAGCTTGAACGTCCGAATGCTCTGCCGAACTCTGACGCAGAGTTCCCGTTCAATCGTTCGGTGGTTAGGCCTTCCCAAAGTTGCCCATTTCGGCCACCAACTGCGCTGACTAGCAGCCGACCGAGGCGCCTCCTGTCCACTGCCCTAGGGCCATACCCCAGTTACAATGGTGCACTCAACCGCAGTCTAAGTCACTTTTAACTGCAGTTACGAATCATAGTTACCACACTATACCCTAAAACAGTTATTAAAAAAGAGTGAAGAGAGTGCGTGCACAGTTTTGATGGGCGCTCAAGATGCGCAAACGGACGAGCGCATAGCTTTGACTGCACAGTTGTTCCATATGGTATGCGGAGCGCAAGCTCGTCTGCTTCTTGCACAGGGGTTGCAATAATGTCAGAACGCCGAGCTCTTATTGGCTGATTGAAAAAAAGATAGTGCTCAGACCTCAAATGCATCTAGTATTGAGGTCTACCCACTATCCTTTCACTCAAAGCCAATCAGAACTCGGCGTCGTTTTGGCGTCGCCGCAACCGGCCTGCGCAAGAAGCAAACGAGTTGCACTCCGAATAGTATGGTAACTGTGGTTAAGCGTAACTGCAGCAAAGCGTAGCCGTGTAACTATAGGGTACTAGTTATATGTAGCCGGTAGAGTTACTACAAAGCTACGCTCAGGGTATCGGCGCTCTTCCCTCCCATTATACGATTCCGGCAAAAAGGTCGTTTGTCCGTTTGCGTCACGTGACATTTCCTTACGTGCCGGAGGCTTTTCTGAGCCGCTATCTTGGTGCTTAGAGCGGCGCGGGCGTCGTTCGCGACACTTATGCTTCGGAATTAAGACGTTTTGAGCAATATAAATGCGGGTTTAAAGAGGTAATCGGTGTATCGTTTAGTTTTGTTGGAAAAGTAGCAAGCAGGGAGAGAGCAAACAATTTTTGCATGTTCCGTCTGGCCCGTCGTGCCAGAGCTGCTAACAACTGGCAACATATGATTGCACGCACCATATCCCACTGATCTTTATTGTAGTAGGCTGGATCGCGGGTCGGGAGCCCGTTGGTGGCACCACCGTCGGCCATTACTTGATATTAGGCAATACACGCAAGTCTGTGGGAGCAACATACAAAAGGAGGAAGATTGAAGCAATTGTACGCAGTGCTCGAAGTCGAGTATTTTATGATGTGCTGCGACCATTATATCGGGTGTTTAGAGATCGAATCGGTATTTGTCAAGCGTTCGAACGCCGATTAAGAAAATCAAACGTGCCGTAGCACCCACGGCTGAGCTGGCAAGCTTGCCCTCGTAGAGGAGTAAACAAAGGAACTTGCCTTCAATAAGACCGTCCTCGGCAAAGCCCAGAAGCTGATGAATGTCGAAAAAGTTTCATGTTGAAGGCGGCTTTCCGGGAGTGTGCGAATTCCGCGTAGCAAAGCCTTCAAGCTTGTCGTCTGCTAAACCCAACTCATCGAAACCGCCACCGACTCCGCGGTAGCTCTAGGTAACTCTTATCTCATTGAGATACACTACATTTTTCGCCCAGCGGAGACACTATCGACCACAAAACATCCATTTATGAGAACTGTGAGGGCTATCAGTTTTAATGTTTGTGCGGCAGGCTTTCCGAAAAGCAGTCGAAAAGTTTCAGTGCCGACAACAACTTAGAAACGGAGGAAACGGCACCTTTTCTCGTTTTCTCGCATAGAGTCCCAGCATGCATTAGCTGATGTCAATTAATGGCTGCCGGTGGTGCCACTCGATCCCAGCAAGACAAGCCTCGATCTGCGATCCAGCCTACTGCAATAGAGATCAGTGCCATATTCAACACTGCTTGATGATAGTTACACAAATGCAGAAGAGAAGCAAATTGGCTTAGAAAGGCGAGGGGATGAATCACTCTTAGTTTCTAGGCTAGGTGGCGCAAGCTACCGCCTGTTATGAAGGGTGCAGCCATTAGCATGCATTCATCCAAAGCTGAGGTATCGTTACACGACAACCTAGTGTATTTTTAGTGACTTTAGTCGCCGGTTAACATTCGGTGTTCGTTGCTCAAGTGGAAACCGGTCATTAGGGCTCGAGGCCACCGGCTTCCTAGAGATGTCATTTGTAGCCTTTGAATGCGTTGCACGCGATCTGTGAAACCAACTAAGGATTTTCGGACATAGCTATCGGAAACAGACGGAAAGATATCTGGACTTCTTGCGGTTTCCCCAAGCCTATCCCTGTAGTGCCATAAGCGTCTTCTGGCGTGTCACGCGCCAGTGAAAACTTCTTGTTCAACGTTCCGTGCATCGTTTCCGCACGCCGTTCCTTTCAGAGTTCCCTTTCGGGTAGTTCTAATGGTTCCCTGAAAGAAGTTCCTCAAAGGAGCCGTGGCTACGTCCGGCCCGGGCTGCAAGTTCGTTTAATTTCCGGCTTTTTTGTGTCGACGGAAACGCCCTCTAGGGAGAGGCAACGGAAGTGACCCGCTTCGTTCCGTTTACACGTACCGAGGCGCTTGCTTGAGTCCCGTAAGATGGTGCCAGTAGTTTGAAGTGCGGGTGAAAGTTAGTTCTTGAGGGTGCGCAGTACTGGAAACAAGTCCGCCCTCCTGGGTTCCCAACAGCGAGGTGTCATTGGCCAGGAATATGAAAAGTACACAAACATCATCAAGGTCAACGACCCTCATTAGTAAGTAGTCTAAGCTACACATATAATTAGGGCTGGGCACTTGATCGATTAACCTACCGATTAATAGATTAATGCTCTAATCGCGATTTTTTTTTGCCAAATAATAGGTTAAAATTTGACAAAAAAAGAAAGTACAAATTCAGCGCTTTCATCACGCAGACGTGGACGAGTACTTTTGTGTGAAGGCAAACTTTGAAATTTTGACCTAAAGTAAACTGCAGGGTCGAGAATTTTAGCTCCAGACAAGTGGAGAAGGTCCCAGCCAGTTCAAGGCCGTGCGAGTGTTCGTTTAGAGCAGCAGAGACTTGTGAACAATCAAGGCAGTTCGCTAAGTTCGCTATTGTAGGAGAATATCAGCGAACCTCTTTGCCTGTGCGGCTGAAGTAATACTTTGTGAGTGTGGGTGCCTTTTGGCTGTCGTCCACTACAGATCAAGGTTGATCTAAAATCTAAAATTGCACATATTGCCTTTTATTACAAATTCAGCAAAGGCAAAAAAAAGTTTGACTTTTTTGAAACATGGGTATGAATAAAACCGATTAGTGGATGAATTAATTGATTAAAGGGGGTGGCGATTAACTGAGTTAAAATTTTTAATCGACGCCCAGCTCCTTGTATATAATAGATGAAACGTAAACTGGTGTTTACGTTCTTTTTAAATTATTACTACGACTAGTTAATTGTTTCTGTGTTAAAAGAAAAAAAGAACACAAAAAACGGTATTTATCGCTTCCCGCGCAGAAGCAATATTGGCCTATATATGTTTTACAATGTAACACAATCGAACGCAAAGGAAATAAAGATTATTTTATTGTACAGTATTGTATTGCATTGTATAGTATTTTGTTCCGAGCACGCAATGATGAAAAGCAATGAATCATAATCCTTCCAGGATCGTCAGTGCAGGCCCGAAAGTAGAGAATCCGCCACTGTTAGCGCGAACAAGCAATTGCACCCCCTTTAGACTCGAAACGCCGTCATCAAAACTACTATCCTGCTGGAAAGTGCACATCTAGGGTATTCACATAAGCGATGCTAATTGATGCATGCCAATACCTTTCCCTAATAAAGCGTAAAAAAAAAAAACGCTGCGGTTGTTGTGTTTGGGTTTGCCGTGTCGGAAGTTTTTTGCACCGTAAAAATAAACTACGCATCACCGTGCTCTCATTCTCCGCCCAAAATGTAACGCAAGTGGTCGGAACCAGATGCCAAAGTTTTAGCACTAACCATTATCTCGTTCAAAAGTTATAAGTGGGTTTCTAAAAACTTAAACGAGTATTAGATGGGGCCCGTCTTTTGCCCGTTTTCGTTACAACTGGCGCTACTCAGCTCCGTGTATTCAAGATCCGGTTTGGAAACTGGTCCTTCGTACCGCCGTCCATTAGTGGTTTAGGATCACCGATTTATAATCTACTTATCTTCTGAATCGACAAATTTTGCTAAACCATACTCCCGTGTCGGAGTGTTGTTTCGAGGAATCTTTGGAAGCACTCTTGTACGACCAAAGGTCGCCATATTGAAGGGGAGGGAAAATGGTATTGGTTACGAGTAATTTTAGTACTTGTAAAAGTAATCAGACTACTCTAGCGATCGCATCCTAATAAATGTATTCAAATAGTTACAAGGCGACTCCAATATTATAATCCAGTACCTCGATCACTCGTTATCAGTGATCAAGTCCAAGTCTGGACGGCGCGCTCTTGTCTGCCTCGTCATCGCGCGTTCGCTGCACGTTTTCTAAATTGTCTTTCGATTGGCGTGACACCTCCTTGCGTTTAGATGCCCCGAAGCATAGCCTCCTCTATACTCACAAAGCCTGGCAGTTCGACGACGGAGCCACAGAGTGCCTGGTTGCAGTTTTGGAGCGCGAGGATCTGGTAGCAGGGAGCATCAAAGAGCCATTTCTCGGGGAACCTGGACGTCAGCGCACAGCTTTTGCAGCGGCGAGGACCCGAAACGAAACACACTTGTTCGCTCGGGAGTAGTGTGTATCGGCGTCTCGCCGCAGCGGGGCGCCAGTCACGTGGCTCTCCTCTCATCCGTTGTCTGCCGCTCCACCTTTTCCATTTCGGCGGCCGCTTCTCGTGGCGATCTGCCAGGCTTTGGCAGTGTATAGGAGGCTATGCCCAAAGACATGCATTTTGGAGGACCTTCCCTTCTGTATATATATATACATATCAGTTAGTTTGCGCCGTTGAGTGTGCTTCTTACCGAGCACCGGTACACTGCGGAGAAGCGCTACCCGCGGAGTGGACACCGCGATTTGGCAATTGATTTCGCCGGAGCGCAACCACGAAGCGCGCCTACGCGTAATCTATTTAATAAATAAATAAATAAGTTGGTGTTGTTCTTTTGTTTGTTTACAATTTAAACGTACTGTATGCTGATTGCATTCGCGATTTCAGTATACGCACACCTGGGGCGCCATGGAATAATCGTTACGCTTGCGAAAATATTTTCTTTTTATTTTGTTTGCAACCCGTGTTTATTTTGTTGTACTCTTCTTTTTCACACTATGAAGCCACCTGCAAAGATCGCCGAAGGTGCACGAGGTGATCGCTGACGTGTCTTCACGCGACATATTGGCGAGAAAGAGCGCGGACCGGAGATGACCGGTGGTGACGGCACGGCATACCTTTACGCACATCTTGCATCCACTTTCTTTAAAATGCGTTCCGCGTTGGAAGAGGGAATTCGGTGCACGTTAATAGCTACCTCGCGGTAAAAGCTCTAGAATTAAACTTCGCTTAATGTGCAAGAATCATCTGTTAGGCAGCGAAGTTGCGACAAACTGCTCAGCGCATCGTATATTACGTTTTTTTTCTTCTTCTTTATTTCAAGTTCGACATTGAAGGATGGTTATTTCGAGTAAAGCGAGTGGATTTATAAATTTAGTCGATTACACGTGTAGCTGAATATCAATCTAGGTTTTATTCCAAATTAATCGCTAGATCAAGGTGTGCGAGGGCACGGGGTACCCATATAGCCGGGACTTCATCAGAGAGTTTTAGTAGATCGTTCCGGTACCTCCGACAACCGCCGATAACGATACCCAATAACGAAACGACGCATGCGCAAAGGCGGCGACGAAGGATCGGGTATCGTGATCGGAGTCGTCGAACGATCCGCAGAAACTTTATGTTACCAGAACAAAAGTTGTCCCCAAGTACAGGGTTCACTGACGCATTGAGGGGGTCATTCGCGATTTGTGATTGGCCAGATGTGATGTGTTTTCGAAGACTCCTGACAAACGTTTGAGCGGCGTTCCGTCATTTGCGTGTGAGCGATCCCGATGAATGGCCGAATTATATGCGTGCGGCTTTGTCTCGAAATTGCGAACAAACGACTCTAGAGAATGATTTATTCTGCCTGCTCACTCCATCTTTGCTCTGAAGGTTTAACTGTCACGAGTGTGTCACGGCACCTTTTTTGTCTTCTACTTTTTTCCATGGCAGGCAATGTAATCAGTCACGTATTTTCTCTACCTCCACTCGCTCGCACAAATTCGTTCGTGACAGTCCGTTTTGCTCTTAAGACAACGCTTCCAATCCATCTTATAAGCGCCCGGTGTAATACGATGTGTCCCTGCAGTGTGTAATATACATCTTTACATGTACAATAAAAATTTTGCCAAACTCGCTGCGCAGATTTTTGTTTGAAACGCAATAGTATTTAGCATCGTATTGTAGTGCGTAAAATATTTTCTTTATTAATCTACTTAGTAATTAGTGTAGAAATTCTAGGAATATGTTTCGCCCGCGTGCATGAAGTCTTCCATTACATATAAAACCAATTTGCACAATTTTTATTACTATACTCGTATTCACCTCAAAAACTCGAAAAAAAAACAGAGTCCGGCATTTTGCGGAACGGGATTAATTTTCCCCTTTAATACGTTGAATTAAGGTATACGTAGGTGAACCTGAAATTTTATTTGTAATTTTATCAAGACGTACAGGTTTCATACGCCATAACGCTGTGCATAACACTGTGCATCGTTCCTTAGGCTACTCGCCGTTCATGAGCACGGAAAATAAACAAATGAATGAATAAATGAGTGAATAAATGATAAGCATCGTTTCTTCTTTCAACAACCAAATCTTGTAAGAGCTACTTCGCGAAGCGCACGTTTAATGGACAATACTTCAATATATTCTCGATGTGACAGCGGGGATGACTGTCTACTCTCCGCGGACGGGCCTCCCGCAACTAGGGAATGACTTTTGAAAGGATTGCTGCTATTCAAATGTTCTTATTTCACTATATTCGTATAAACATGACACGCGTATGCGCCGATAAAGTGAGGGAGAGGGGAGACAAGAGACCGCGGGGACGTCACACAACGCCGAGCTCTGATTGGAAGGATTAGAGGGTAAGACCCAAAGCAAGCTGTATTCGTCTCCACTGCACTCACCGAACGCGTTCGAACGCAGAACGCCGAAGTCCGGCGTTTGACTCTCGCATTCGACTTTGTCCAACGAGTGCAGCCGAGACAAAGGCGGCTATAGCTGTAGGCCTACCCACTCGTCATTCGAACCGGAGCTTAGCGTTCTGACGTTCCCGGGTTGGGCTCTCGTCTCCTCTTCTCGCTTACTTTCTCAGCGCATAAACATAATAGGACCCTCGCTATAACTGCTTTTGCCGTTGAGAAGCTAATGTGTCGTATCACATCCCTCGGGCGCACTATTCTCGCTGCATGCAGAATTGATGTAGGGGATATAAGCAGATTTGTGCCGCCTGCTTCGTTGGTTACAAACCGACTCAGGGACGCGTATACGCGTAGAAATCGCTCAAAAAATGCTATCCATTAAAAAAAAAGAAAAAAAGAACTGTGACGCTTGATGTATGAGGTACGAAACGAAACATCGGATAAACACGGCCGCCAAAAAGTTAGGCATAAGCAGTGTTGTAGGCGTTACCGAAAAAAAATTAAAGACGTTTGCAAATGTCTGTAAGGCGAAATTCGAGCGCAGCTCTTGAGGAGGAGGAGGGGAAGGTACGGAGGAGAGGATATTCCTCTCCTCCTCCTCGTTACCATCTCCTCCTCCCATCCTCCTCCTCCTCCTCCAATTCAGGTCCCCCGGTCTAAATTTAGCGGGGAATTGAACTGATGTTTAGGTCACGTGACGTAAATTTTTCCGCTAAATTTAGCACGGTTACACCGACGGCGACGCCGACAAACAGGGAAACCGGCGCCTAAGAGCTGCGCTCTAAAAAGTAACGAAATACGTTGCTCGTAACTTGCAAATAAAAGAAACGCGTTACCGCTCCACGTTACCTCATAATAAAAAAAATAACTCGTTACCCTTACCTTTACCGATGAAAAGTAACGCGCGTTACTTTTGCGTTACTTTTTTTTAATTATGAATTAACTGTTGTTACTGTTTTGACGTTACATGCATGCCATAAGCGCCGTATTTCAAGAAACATTATATTTCACGCAGAAACTGAACATACCTACTTTCTCTTTTTTACGGTTACACCTAAATACTCACGCGCAAACGCGCAAAGAAAAACGCAAAAAACGTAAAACAAATTAACGTAATTTTGCGCCCAGAAAGACGAAAAAAATCGAAGTGTAATATTTTTAAGTATAGGGAAGAAGACGTAATGAGTAACGTAACTCCGTTACCCGTTACTCGAAATAAGTAACGTAAGCACGTTACCCGTTACTGCTTTGATAAAGGTAACGGCTGCGTTACGCATAACCGGTAACGTCGTCCCTTGTAACGCGTCACAAGGTGACGATGTTACGCGTCAAAAGGAATGCCTTCCAGTTTGCATTCATGCTCATCACTTTACCAGAAACTATTTTAGGAAGTTTTTGTCTTTTTAATGTCTCCAGGAATTGGAACTGTCTTTGACGATATGCTGTAAATTGTGCTCTGCTTTCCTTGATAACATGTTTACTACTTAAAAGTACCTTTTTTTCCCTTTTTTTTGCGTGCTTAGACCTTACCGCTGGCGGTATGTTGAAAATGAATAAATAAATAACATATTTACATCTATCATTAAATTAAAAAAAAAGAGAAAACGAACGATGGAAGCTGCTTTTTATTTGTACTTTCGATACTCGTAGTACCTAAGCAAGAATATTAAAAATAATCAACAGATCGGAAATGCTATGTTCAGGAAGAAAAAAAAAAAAAACACGTTTGAGTCTCTTTTTTTGTTTTATTTCTGATTTTTGTGCGACACTATCGACAAATGTTGCCTTCTTGGGCTCTTTCACTTTGACATTTCGTTCCGAAGTATAGTGGCCCACAAATGTCCCTTTAACGACCCTCTCGGCCAGTAGAAGCAATTGAGTCGCGATACGAAATGCAGTCCCACATTTCCGGCTCAACGTAAAGAAATACAAAAAAAAACTGACTCCAAGCCGCCATGTTTCGTTGCGAAACTTCCTACGGACGCACGTAGAAACACGATTGCGCAGTCGCGAAAACACCCTCCAGTTATGAAACGAACCAGCAATGCCTCGTAGCTGTATAAAACCGAACACTGATATAACTCACGCCTCTTCCTCTCCTCCAGAGGCTTTATATAAGCTCCGAAAGTCGCATGCTCGAAACGATCGCCAATCGGCCCTTTTCGAAAAGTGCGCGCCAATGCCTGCCCGCCATTGCTCGATCACGATAAATGCATTGTATTGGAGCCGAGGCCTGCGTCAGCGTTCGCTGTCAACTCGGTCCGGCTCGTATTGGATACGAGTGTGACTTCAGCGACCGGCGAGGACTCGGATCCAATCGCCTGCTTCGTGTCCAAGCAATGGCGACCGCCAATGTTGCTGGATGAACTTTTAAAAGGGTCTATTATGCCCGCTCAACACTTGGCATCAGAAGCGGTGGCGCCCGCGAGATAATCAGGGCGCAAACAACCAATACTCGAAGCCTTTTTCTTTTTTTTTTTTGTCTTTAGGCACATTTGTTGGAGACACGTTTCAGGCGCAATACTTTTGTGGGGAACGACTCGATGCATCTAGCTGGGAGGAGAAATCCCAACGCATACTTCATAAACACCCACAACTACGCAAAAAACAACAACAACAACACTGACCGTTACCTTTATCTTTATTAAAGTCCTCTAATGCATGAAATGCTGGTAAACACCAGGAGCAACATCGCCTAGTGGGTTATCTAGGAGGTGTTGCTGGAAGGGGAACGGTTGGGGAGAAAATAGGGAAGGGAAAAGAGGGGTCGAGAGAGGGTGATTGGTGTGTCACGCGACGAATATATTCCCGCTAAATTTAGCGGGGAAACTGAATGGTTGTATACATCACGTGACGTGGATTTCTCCCGCTAACTTTAGTGGGGAAACTGGATTGGTGTCTGGGTCACGAGACGAGAATTTTCCCACTAAATTTAGGGGTAACTGAATTGGTGTATAGGTCACGTGATGTCGATTTCACGATTATTTACCGGGGAAACTGAACAGATGTTTTCATCACGAGGTGTGCATTTTCCCGCTAAATATAGCGGGGAAACTGAGTTGACGTACAGGTAACATGCCGTCAATTTCCCCAAGCTGTATAGGCGACATGACGTCGCGTGACGCCACTTTCCCCGCTAAATTTGGCGGAAAATTCACGGACGGATGGACAGACGGACAAAATTTTGGGATTGGGGATAGCGCTAAAAATAATGTCATGCTTTAAAACAACGAAAACGGAATGGTTTCTCGGTTTCGCGTTCCTTAATGGAAAAATCGTTGGAGATGCGACGAAAGCCAAGATTACGAAGAAAGCGCTTACCCGCGAATTTCTGCTGCCTTTTTCAAATTGATTGCTTATATTTATATAGAATATTTTTTTTCGTTCGTTGAACAAATTGTAAGAAAAAGAAGAAAAAAAAAGTGTGACCGTCCATTTGGCTCATCCGGAATAAATGTCATCCGGATTCGGTCGTTGCAAAATTCCTTCTCTGTATTTTTTTTTCTCAACTGTACAATAATTTAGCTATACTTTTCTTCTCTTCATGTATTTCGTGACTTTTGTTTTTTCAATAATACGTGAACTCGAATTTCTTAACGGCAGTCCCCGTATTTATATAAAAAAAAATAAACGTATATCTTAGCGATGTCTTGAACGGTTCTTTTTTTGTTTTGTTTTTGCCTCCGCAATTTTAGTAATAAAGTGGAGATTTTGAGCTGTTCCTTAAAATTGCGGTTAAAATGACCGGGATCTTACGAGCGCAGTTAACGCTGGTCGGTGAGAACGTTCGCCGCAAGCACCCACTTTATGTAAAGGCAGCAAAGTTAAGCACTTCTTCATCGCTTTTGCGTGCGTACCGGGAACTATAGAGTCAATTCTGGAGGACGAAAAACGTTTCCTGCGATTTCAGATACACTCCCGGGTAACTGGCAATGAATGATTGAAAGCACCATAGCGACTGGAATGTTATTACTCTGAAGTGAATAGTTTATGTAGTGCATGCCTCTGTACCGAGTGCGGGTGATCGGCGGTTTTCGAGAGCTATATACAAGTCCAACGTTTCGGGACAACGATGAACACAAACTATCTGGGAAGAGACCAGTTCAACAGTTGTCCGCGGCCCAACAGTTTAAAGGAACGCGGGACGGGGAAAGGATTCATTAAATCCAATAAATGCCGAATTGCTCACGAATTCTCGAAATTTAATCAAAGAAAAGTAAGCTTCAATGAGCGCCGAACGTGCGATTGTTAGAAAAATAATATCGTCCCTTTCACTTCACCATCGTGGCAAAGGCAGTGATAACACAGACTGCGATACAGCGGCGGGCTAGATGCGATCGCAGCTCCGCCGTTTCTGGCTGCGCGGCAAACTCCGGCACCATAATTCTGGGAACGATATTATACCGGTACAGAAAAGACTAGGTACCTTCATAGCAGTGTTGGACAAGGTACTCGACGAATGTATATAAGACGAGTTACTAAATACCTGCTTCATAACGTATTTAGAGTACTACTCATGTTACTTTCCTTGAGAAGTACTGAGTACAGTGCAAAAACTTAGTAATGTAATTCAATTACTTTTGAAGATACGTTCGCATTGCCTTGTTTGTTTCAAGCAACAAATGCAAACAAAACAGAATTACAGTGACATTCCATGCAGCCCCTCTGTATACTGGGTACTGTGATCACTAGTGCATTTTACGAGATGATATTTTTCAGTCAAACCAGCAAAAATAGCTGGTTTCTACCTATAGTCATATCGCTAAAAATTACACCTGCTAGTTTTTTTTTTGTTTTGTTTTTCATTGGCACATTTGGCATATTGTTTCACTAGGCGCCGTAGTCGCTATATCCGGAGTTCACGTTAAACAAATTTTATACAGTAAAACCTCGTTATAACAAAATGGGATATAACAAACTAATGGATATAACAAAGCAATTATAATTCCCTTGCTTGCTAATAGTGGGAAGAAATAGACAGTGACTATTACAAACTAATGGTTATAACAAAATAATTACGACCGCTCCTTCAACTTTGTTATAACAAGGTTTTACTGTATATGCAAAAGAATGAAATTGATAACATGGTTGGGTTCAGGTGTACTAGGCATGGCATTTGCCGCGCCTTCTTCAGGTGGGGTACCCCAAACGCTGCATTCAAGTATGACTAAATTCCAAAAGAAAGATGGAAGGGGCACAGAGAAGTACTGCTGTCTTTGTCGCGGTTGTCGACTTTATTCTTTCGCTATACTATGCTCTCGGAGCACGTTCAGAAAGGCGGATAACTTCGAGAGGACTCTGTTTGCATTTTGAGAGCTCATGCTGTGCTCGTAGCTTGTTTCCTACCTTGGTGTTACAATCTCTGTCCTTATGAAAGGGTAGGGCTATCACGGTTCCCCCTAGACAGTTCCCGAAAGTAAATGACATCCTTGCCTCAGCAAAAACAAACATCCAAAAGCAAAAAAAAAGTCATTTTTTGGCGCTTTTTCAATTTCCTTTTAGATTCTTTTGTTGAAATTTTTAGTCGGCATCTTTTGTCTTGGGTTGCTTCCTCTTCAATGTCTGTTCATTTCTGCTTCAAGTTTGCAATCGGTTCGACTTTGCGCTCGCGGGAGTTTCCGTAAAATATTCCCGCGACAAATTTTTTGGCGTTCTCCTCAGCCCAGCACGCGGATAATCGTCGCTTCGCAAAGCGAGCAAATCACGCGCCATACGCACGAACACTGAAAATGAAACCGGCCAGGAGCCCTTTTTTGGAAACGTCTCTGCGGAGAGCAAGTCGTCTGCTTCTCGCGAAGGAGTTGCCGTGACGTCAAAACGACGCCGAGCTCTGATTGGCTGATTGAAGAAAAATAGCGGGAAGACCTCAATGCTAGATGCCGTGAGGTCTACCCACTATTTTTTTTAATCAGCCAATCAGAGCTCGCGCGTTCTGACATCATCGCAACACCTCTGCAAGAAGCAGACGAACTTGCGCTACGCATTGACCTTCTTAAAAGCGGGCAAATGGCCGGTTTCATTTTCAGTGTTCGTGCGTATGGCGCGTGATTTGCTCGCTTTGCGAAGCGACGAATATCCGCGTGCTGGGCTGAGGAGGTCGACACGCTGGGCTGAGAACTTGTAAATATTGGAAGGGTGTCGTATCTTCGTTGACACTGCGAATTGGCCGAGACGCGCGAACCCGTTGGGACGCGATTCAAGTGCCGCTCAGGCTCAGCACGTGCGCTAGCTCTGGCGGTGCTTTCTTTCAGTCAACGTTTATTGCTCAGACGCGGCTTCTAGCAAGCCTGCCCCGATCATCAGTACACTGTGGGAGAGATTGTCGCGAGAAATTTCACGTCGGCGAAAGGGCCGAAACCGATAGTAAATTAGGTCAGGGCGAAACGACGTCCAAGGAACACAGGAGAGAAACGCAAAGATGCTCCGGTACCAGACACTCACCCCTGGCGTCACACAGGGATCGGTCCTCGGGCCTTTGTTGTTTTTAATATTCGTGAATGATATTGTTAGTGGAATTCCATGTAAGAGATTATGTCTGGACTGTGAAGTACTAAGCTCCTCATTAGAAAAACTGTCTAGATCGTGTGATGACTGGCAAATGTCACTAAATTTATCAGAAACTCTATGTATGTGAATTACTCGAAGGAAGGAGCCTATCACGTTTAATTATTCGATTAGGAACCGTAGCCTTGAGAGAGTAAGTGCATATAAATATCTGGGGTTGACAATAACGTCTGATCTTAAATGGAATGTTCATATCAATCAAACCGCTAGCAAAGCAGTGCCTAAGCTGGGTTTCTTGCGTAGATATATGAGACAGGCCTCCTGTGATACAAAACTACTACTGTATAAAACTCTTCTTCGGCCAGTGCTAGACTATGGAAGCATCATTTGGGATCCAGATACCTTATTTTGTTTTTCAGAACTTGAGAGAATTCAAAGACTAGCAGTGCGCTTTGTGTATAACATGTACTCCTCGTGTGTATCTCCAACCAAACTCTGTAATGACGCAGACCTGGAAACCCTACTAGAAAGAAGGAGAATAAACCGCCTTAAACTTTTTTACCTTATCGCCATTGCCGAGCTTGGAATAGAGAAAGATAAATATATAACTTTTGTTTTCCCCCAGGTCTACCAGATATACATATAGCAAAACAATAAAGCCATATAAATATAAACATGATACATTTCAGTTCTCCTTCTTTCCTCGTACAATAATGTATTGGAACAGCCTACCACCTGACGTTGTAAATGCTACCACATTTTCAGATTTTTGTTTTTTGTTGTCGCAGCAAGTGCACCCTGCATGAAAGTGTTTCGATGTACCACTCCTGTTACGATCTCGGAAGAGATTGACAGTATCACTAAAAAAGAATAAGACGAAGAAGAAGAAAAAAAATTACGAGATATTGGAAACGATTGGCGAATTTAAGCACACAAAGATAGAGAGCAACACTCGGACTTCGAACTATATCGCTTCCTTGAAAAAGTAATGCGTGCTGTAGTGAAAAGCAACGAGTGTAATTCGGTCAAATGTGCGTGTTTTTGTAGCTCGATGATGAGGATGATTTCCCGCCCTCTACTTAGCGCCACCACGGCGGAAACAGCCGCGAGTCATTTTGTTCTCTGTGTCAGTCTCTCCCGACGATTGGATCATGGCCGGAGAAGAGTTTAGCGCAGTGTCAACAAACTTGCATTTCTTTGTTTCCCCGCAAAAGTAAATTACGCATTGCCGAACGCTCGATCATTCTCCGCCCGAATGTAGCGCTAGTGGTCCGAACCACATGCCAAAGTTTCAGAACTGATCGTTATCTTAATCGAAAGTTATAACTTGATTCTCTGAAAATTTGAGTAGGAAAATGAGGCCCGTTTTCGTCGGTTTTTGTTAACTGGGGCCATTCGGCTCCATGTATTCGAGAGCTCGGTCGGCCGCCATTTTCTCATTGAAAATTTCCGAAAATCACTCTTCACGTTAGATTAAGATAACGATCAGTTGTGAAACTTTAGCATCTGGTTAGGACGCCTAGCGCTACATTTTGTCGGAGAATGAGTGTTAGACAGCGCTTAAATTACTATTTACGGTAAAAGAAAAAATTGGGGGAACGACGTTTTGTACATTTGTATCTATATGTATATATTCTAAAATATGAAGATGCGTGAACCGTACTCGAACGGAGCCGCCCGCGCCGACTTCCCTGGAGCCACACGCTTGGGGCTGTTTGTTGAGCAAAGCCGCAATCCGCGACGCCGGGCACGTTCCGCCGGTCTCGTCACGAATGAACGCGGCTCGAGCAAACATCGTGGCTGGGGGAGACGAGCAGTTCCCGGGTCAAGAAGTGGGAATGGGTCAATGTTGACACGACCGTTCGATCTGTGTGGACTTTAGCTCGTTGGCCGCGCTCATGCTGACATGCAGTTGACTTCGCGTAAAACTGCCGGCGTGGTGTAACTTTGTGGAGGGCGGAAGTTTTAGAAAAAAACTGGAAGCTTGTGCTGAGCATACAGTGATGAACAATAACGTGTTCATACACATGGCGTCATTCCACGCTTTAGTGATTGCCACATACGGTCAAAGGAGATGCGTATACTCCTCCTCTCTTCGAAAACGCCACACGTAAAACGTGATTTCGTCCCGGGTAAAGGAACCTCTTAAACAAAACAAACTGCCGATCCCAGAAAAAAAAAAAAAAAACTCAGAGCCCATATGCGAATTATTGTTGTTCGGCCACGCAGTACCGTGCTACTATATACGGCGAGCCAGAAAATGTTCACGAGAAAAGCACAAACGCCGTATATTCAAAATAATTTAATAGCAATAATCTCCGAGTCGCGCTCTTATGTTGGGTTGTTTACACAACGAGATTTGCGACGCGAATATAGCTCAAGCTCCACTATACTTTATCGAAAAGGATTTTACCTTCTCGATTTTTACTTGGGGACGTATTTTCGCTGCTTCGGGTCTGTATATATAGCATCTCGTTGCCTCGTTCATATTTATTTGCCTCATTCGTGTATTTCTGTGTAGTTCTTGCGACATTACTTGCGGGTGTTTCTCTCCCCTCCTTCTGTTAATTTGATATAGCCTCCTGAGTCAACACCTGTACAAAAAGGCGCCATGCGTCTTTCCCTTCACACGTCATCACCAGTGGACCCGCGCAGCGCCCCTACCGTGCGTCGGCACCGCCGACAGCGCGTCTTGCAGCGTGTCACACCGAGCGCGACGCTAGCACGCGACGACGCCGAGACGCGCCCGTCGAGCTTCATCTTGTTTGCTCGCTTGGGGCGGGTCGATCAGATGATCCACCAACAATGACGTCATGCTCAAGCCTTGTCTTCTGGGTGGTATTGACCGAGCTCGCCATATCGGTGCTTGAGTGGACATGTCCCGACTAGATAGAGAGCCACTACAAATAAAGCTACGCTTCAGAGTAATGAATTCAGTCATCTCGGCGCTTAAAATCACGGTTGCCGGCTTTCGGAAGCTTTTATCTGAAATCCCAGGAAACGCTTTTTCCGTCCTCCGAAAACGTTAAAACAGTGCGCGACAGAGCAAAACGATATCACCTCATTTTCCTAAACGCGTGTCTAAAGCTGAGGAAGTCGCATTTTTATATTGTGACGATCGACAGTTGCGTCTGCTCTGCACTTAGCACCAAGATGGCGTCGCCCACGGGTAGATCGGGGAATGGAGTGCGTGCGTGCTTTCGCTCAAAGCTTAAACAATGCAGGGCGTGGTGAATTCCGAGCATTGTATTATCATTCCGCTGTCAGTGAGATATGCAAAGTAGAAATTCGAAAACGCCAAAAAGCCGAAATTCCTTTCTTTTTCCTTTTTTTTTCTGACATATGCCACGTGATGCCGAACCGACATATATGGGGTGTTCCAAGGGGACTTTCCGCTGTAACACGAACCGGAAAAATCGGCACCCTTATATAGAAAACTTAAACTTTCACCCAGCCTGCACTGAAGAGGGTCAGTTTTACCGTGTGAAATTTCAAAGCGCAGTTCTCTTCCTGTAAAAAATTAGGGCAAAAATACTTGCCAAAGTCAAGGCGTGGCGCGTTTCCATTTGGCCGAGTTAGCGACGCTGTTCACTTGCGTCGCTTACTCGGTCGTCTGCAAACGCTCCCAACTATGACTTTGGCAAAATTTATGCTCTCATTTTTCACAGAAAGAAAAGCGACTTTAAGTCATTGCCTTGAGGCATGATAATATCATTAATAGTTAATATCTCAATAAGGAAGTCAAATTTTTTATCGTACCCATCAGATATACCGGACTTCGCACGTAAATATAACAGTATATAAATTACTCACTCAGTTCAGGGATGGATACAAATATAATCAAACGTCAACAAAGTCCTTAGAATAGTAGCCAATAAAATAAAATAAAAAAGGCTTAGCGGCGAAGATAATAAATAAGCCGAGCTTCGTAATTAGATTATGGAGCAAAGAAAAAATAAAACGCAAAAAGATGTACCGAGAGCTTTGATTTGTTAGAGAACACCGATGGGGTATTACACGTTCACTCTTGTTATCGGACGCAAAGCTCGATCGCGGCTCAGTGTCCCGTGTCAAGGATCAGGATTTATTTTGGTAACTGCGGAGGAGGTCACGCCACCCAGCGGAAAAGACGTGAAGGACAGAAGAGGGGGCCTACCGCCTACCCAAGTGTGCAGTGGAAACTGACGCGGCCTGGTGGCCGAAATGTGAAACGAAGAAAAGAGGATTACATGCGCGCCACTGAACTTCGGTCCCTGGTAAACGCCAGAGCTTTTTCGGCTACTGATTGGACATGACGTCAAAGCTTTTCTCTTGGCGCGCCTTATCGTCCAATCAAAAACGTTTCACCCGTTCGCGAGTCGACGTTCGTGCAGCATTTTAGTGAAGACTCCTCACCATTCACACAATGCGACTTAGGTCTGGAGGCCTTTCATGTGCTTGTCCCGAATGATTCTTCATCCACCGGTCGGTGCCAGCTAGCGTGTGTCAGCAGGACAACTTGAGATTTGCATTAGAAGCAGGGGTTATCGATCGATTTCAACGCGAAATAGCAGACTATCACAACTTCAGCCAGCGTCCAATATCACTTCGCAATGGCGTTCGGTTCGTATAGCAGGCGATACACGTTTTCGTCTTCTTCTTTTTCCCGGTTTTTAAAGCAGACGACAAACGGTGTTTTCTTGTCTCATTTTCGCCTACGAACGACACTTCTTAGCAGACAATCCAAGTTCTTCGTCCTGGTTAGCAGACGAACCGTCTGCGAATTACACCTTAGCAGTAAGAGGCGGATCAGATCGCGGTCTTGCTGTCGCGGTGACCAAGATAGGATCCTAGAGAGCCTGCATTACAGACGAGGGTAAAGAATTGGGCGAGTTGGTGGTTCATAGTGGTTTAAAAGCTCAACAGGACAACGGACAGAAAGGAAGACACATACACAGCGCCAGCAGTCGGAAACTCTTTATTACAAAGTTTCCAACTGCTCGGGTCGGGGGTCACGTGGTTAGTGGGCCGCATTTGCAATACGAGCTGCGAGGGGTGACGAAAGCGTTGATCGTCTGCGAACGTCGCCGCCTTTCCTCCTGCTTTCCTCCTCGCCACGCGAAAACGCAGCGCATGCGCACTTTTGACCGATCGCCGCAAGAGGCGTCCGACGTTAAATTGCACCCCCCCCCCCCCGACCCCATGGTTTGAGATGGACCCTCCCTTCAGCTAGGCTCTCTATCGGATCCCAAAGGAGGTGGCGCCACCTTGCGGAAATGACGTGAAGGAGAGAAGTGGGGATGCTATACCGCCTATTGAAGTGTGCAGCGAAACCTGGCAGGGTCTGGTGGCCGAAATGTGAAATAAAAAAAGGGCTTAACTGCACGACGTTGGAGTTGCGAACACCAAAACTCAACCGGACCACGCGTAATAAAACAAAAACAAACGTTGTCTTTGAAGGCATTTACTTAGGAACAACTCACAAGGTTGAGCCAAGTTTGTCGTACGAAAGTTTAGGCACAGAAAAAAGTAGTGCACCCCGCCTCCTCTAAGTCTCGTTTACCAGATGGAGTGTTCTTCAAATAAACGCTCCCTTGCAAAGCTCTTCAAACACAAGCTAAAAACAAAACAGGAAAAAAAAACACCCATCGAGTTGCGGCACTCCATCTCTTCAAGTCGCTTGCAGAACTATCCAAGTAATTGGATAAGATTTGGGCCTGCTTATTTTTATATTTTTTTAAAGCTTTTTGCTGTGTTTTGGTTGTTCTTTTCCCTCATCTGTCATCAAATTGTCTCGCAATACTAAATAGGTAATTAGGTAATGCACAGTATTCGGGCGCGTATACAGTAGATATGTGGGTGTTCATTAAAACACCCACATATACACCTTTAATTAGAGGCAGATTATACGCATGTTGTTAACACACTATAGACACTGAGAGCCTAAGAATTAAGAAACGCAAAGCGTAGTTTGTTACGGTTAACCATTCTCGCTTTGTGATTGGTTCTTCAATGTTTTCGTCACCTAATGCTGCGTTCTCATTGGCCGAGAAGCGACAATGAGGGGCACGTGTAGCGTCCACGAGACGCGACCCCTATAAAGGCCCCCACGCCAGCGTCTGCGACCATTTAATGCTGACGTGAAGAGGCGTTCCTAGCGTCCATCATGCACGGTTTAACGGGCGTAAACTAACATCTATCAGCGCCCCTCTGCGTCTATCCACGGGCACGAACAGAGCGCTCGAAAGTACGCGACGCGGAGCACAACGGAAACGCGACCTACAAATAATCGATTTTGCTCGCCAGGGGCGCGCTTTCAAGACTTGAGAACTACGGGTGTACGCGGAGCGCAAGTTCGTCTGCTTTTTTGCACAGCGGTTGCGATGATGTCGGAACGCCGAACCCTTACTGACTAATTGAAAAAAAAAAATCTAGGTAGACTTTGAAACACCTAACATTGAGGTTTACCCACTGTCCTATATTCAGTCAATCGGGTATTGTTATCGGAGTAATGGGAATAATCTACTAAAACTTCCTAATGAAAAAGATGACCCTAAAAATATTTATACAAGTTATTTCTGCTGGCGCACATAGCTAGCGAAAAATGCGCTTCGTCATTTCTGAACAGTTTCGCGGTATCGCCGACCTTTTTCGCTAGCAGACGATCCGGAAGTGCAGAGTGGCGCGGCGATCGCTAGAGACGATATGTCTCGACCGCAAGGTGCACTTATACTTCAAAGAGCAATCGCCAGGGGGCACTGATAGTACCGCGGGCCACGCGGAGTGGTGTTCGCACTCACATTGATTGTGATAGTACAACCGAAGGCCCTCGCTAAATCTCCAACTTTGTTATCCGTGTAGTATTTATGCTTTCTGGCACTGGTGACATAAGCGAGCTCAACAGGCTTGCAAAGACGGTGCGACCGGAAGTCGCTTGGGACGCAAGCGGCAGTTCATATTTGTAAGCAGCAAAAGGGTCTATACCTTACTAATTGACGAAGACAGAAGTAAATGCACTATATATCAAAACTTTTTATGTATGAAAGACTTTGTACGCTGCCGTTACCGCGGCAGCGTATGCAACCACAATCTTTACCGAGAAACGCATGCGGGGAGCGCAACGTGCTTATCATCGTTCGCGCGCCTTATAAGCCTATCATGTGGTTTTGACACATGTTTTGTGGTTTTCTTATTGAAACAAGTGTCAAAACCACATGATAAATGATAAGGCGCGCGCGAACACTGATAAGGCGCGCACGGTGGTTTTCTGTCGCCATTCTCTCGACTACTGTTCAGTCGACCGACACGAAAAAAGCCGACCAACGAGTCATATACAGCTCCGCTGTAATATGCGAAAACAAAGATCAAGATGACAACGCCGAGTAGGCGCTGTGTTCTTGATCTGCTTGCAGAGGTAGACGCTGCTACTGGGCATGCCCACCGCTAGCTTTGTCTGCAGAATTGCAGGGGTCATTTCCGGTCGCCGTAAGCTAGCGGGATGGCGGGTGTGGTTGCAGCTTTCGCTCCATTGGCAGCTTACAGGTGAACGGAGTGCACCTGCACTCTTTCTCTTAAATACAATATTTTATTTTTAAAAGGACTACCATAATACGGACGTATGAGAAATAGAAAGTAGTGTTGAAGAACATTTTTGAAACCATCAAAATTATTTTTATTGTTTTCTCAATAAATATACAGGAAAAGTAACGTGAAAGTAATTTGTAACGTAGTGAGTAAAGCAATATCCATGACTTTTCATCAAAAGTACTTTGTAACGGCAATCCATTACATTTGAGGCTCGGTAATTTGTAATTGTAATCCATTACATTTTTTAAGCAACGGGCCACAAGTCTGCTCTCGACATATATTCCCGTTGCTCGGCTACGACAGCCGAGCATAGGGTCAGAAACACAAACCAATAATTCACGTCGTTGTTGTCCCCATGGCCAGATATCTGCTGATCAATGCGGGTTTCACTCCGGACCGTTAACTCACCCCAAGAGGGATTTGAAGGTCACGTGACTGGCTCCGTAGAGACAAGAAGCTAAATTGGTACTCTAGCGTTGCAGCCAAATGGCTGATGTCAGTCTGTCCTCTCTTCGAATAATAAAAGCTGATTCTGCGCGAAAGTTAAGCACCTGGAGAGATACCCGAATTTATCAGCCAACCGGTCATGGGTGTAGTGGTCAAATTATCCGCTACGGGCGTGACGGTTGGATGTCTTCCTCAATAGCACAGACATCCATTTGCTAAAAAATATACGTATTTGTAAGCGAAAAGACGTCTTTTCTACGCATACTCTTTTCCAGGCAGCCAGTGCACACAGTCCATCGGAAACGTTATACATGCGGAGCGGGAAAGAGGGAGAGGAGGGGAAAGGGGGAGGGAGGGGTCTTGAAATTGCTTGCGGTTGTCACTTTGCCCACGAGGAGTAATTAATTTGTCGCTGCGGTCGCGGATGACGCACCGAGCCTGCCGAAGCGGCGCGTGGTTAAATTGGGGGTGACGGCCCGTCAGCCCCCTTCGCCTAAAAGAGATTGTTCTCTTTGTTCTGCCGCTATCTATATTGTACCTCGCTCTGCGATTGCAGCGCCGCGCTCATTTCCGCGCCTCGATTCGCAAATCAGGCGGAAGAACCCACGGACCTGCAAACGAGCGCGTGTGCGGTTCTTGTGGCACGCATTCCAATTAGTCCCTAACGAAATAAAAGAATAACAAAATAAGAGGGTTGGCCGTTTGGGAATGGTGCGCGGTTTGGAAGAAAAGATGTGCGGGCATCCGACAAGCGCCCTCCGTTCATTATCGGTGAAGTGCGGACGTGCACTTGATTTGCGCCAGTTCTCGTTGAAAAACGTTCTTCCGCTCCTTGCGCAGAGAATACAGGGACGTGACCGCGCCGAGCTTTGATTGGAGGATATGGAGGATAGACAAATAGTTCAAAGGTTCATATGCTCCTTGCGCAGAAGGTACCGTGACGTCACTGCGTCGAGCTCTGATTAAAGTATATAGCGGATAGGCACATGTGTGGTTTCTTCGCAGAGAGAACCGTGACGTCACTGCGTCGAGTTCTGATTGGAGGATATAGCGGATAGACACAGATACGAAAAATCGTCTGCTCCTTGCGTAAATGATACAGTGACGTCACCGCGTCGAGCTTCGATTGGAAAATATAGGGGGTAGACACGAATACGAAGGGCTCACTGCCGATATGTTGTTTGCTATAGCCACCGGAGAGAATCAATACCAGCTAGAAGACAAGGCCTATCGCATGAGGTCATCGTCAGTGGAACCCCGACCCGGCCCAATCTGCAAGCACGCTGAAGCGTCTCGGCGTCGACGCGAGCTATAACTTCGCCCCCGTTGTGAGACGAGACGCGTCTTGCAGGTGGTATTAAGAGAATGGCGTCTGCAGAGGCGGAGTTCATGGGGTCAGTGAACATGAACACCGTGGGCTCGTATTCATGTGGACCTTGATTGACCCTTGATCGACTCGAGCAACGCCACTTAATTCCATACTCATCCGACGCTATGCGGAGAGAAAGCCGCCTGCTGCTTGCGCAGGAATTGCGGTGAAGTCAGAACGACGCCGAGCTCTGATTGGCTTTGATTGCAAGGCAGGTTGGTAGTCCTCAATGCTGGGTGCCTTGAGGTCTACCCACTATTTCAATGCGAAAGCATTAACTGTCTCATGGAGCGGAGCCGGCGGCGTCTGTAACCGCGACAAAACGTGCAAGAAATTTTCAGCGAAACATGTCCTAGATAGCCATTGACCGCGACGCGTCATGAGTTCCAAGGAACGCCACCACACAGAGAAGCCCTCTTCCTGGCGCTGCGGCAAGCACGCCGATAGAATGGAAAGGGTGGAGCGCGCTCCGCTGCCGCTCTCGTGTTTTTTGCAATCGGCCAATAAGAGCTCGGCGTTCTGACATCATCGCAACCCTTGAGCAAGAAGCAGACGAACTAGCGCTCCGCATATACTTCGCTTTCCAGATCCGGACCCAGTCGATGCTTACAAGCACGAGCCCCGGGATTTCAGCGTACCTGCCAAGCACGCGCGTTCGGGCATGCGCAGGGACACCGCTCAGAGCCACATGCTCGCGCTTGTACTACCACCGGCTGCGTCTGCAGACTTCAGCTGAAACGAAGGTATACAAGATAACGAGGCCAATCAAGACAGCGTCCAAAGCGCACCATCATGGTGATCGCCATGTTTCTGTACGTGTTGAATCGTCGCTAAACCAATCATAAACTGAGAAAAAAAAGCCGAGTGACTTGCGCTTTTTAACAACCGAGCCCGCTGCCAAACGTCCATGGACACTCGATCAACGCCGGGCTCTGGCCCCGCCATCTAAGCAGGCGCCGTCCTAGAGTGTGACGACGTTCCATGGAGGTATAGAAGGCCGTTCACAGGCTTTCATTATCCTATAGGCACTATACCGTCACCGACAACGTAAGAAACGGAGGGCGTGACGAACCTCGTGCATCTCATTATCACTTCTCAGCCAATAAGATTGCGGCATCAGCCGATAAGATAAGCCGAGGAGCCAATCAGAAAGCAAGAGGCGTTAACATAATAGGTCACACCCCGCGATTCTTCAGCTGTCTGCGCCTATTGTATGGTGTTGCCTCAGGTACATGGGTTAACCGCTTTCTGCTGTTTTCCGGGTATCCGCATAAAGCGCACCGTCTAACTGCTGCGGAACGTACGCTCAATATGTTTTTTTCTTTTTTAGAGCGCACCTTTTAGGCTCCCGTTTCCGGCTTGAGTTGTGTCGCCGTCAGCGTCACCGCGCGGTGCATTATGGGACACATCCCATCAATGCAACGCAGTGAGCGCGCGTTGCATTATGGGGCGTTTTCTATAATGCACCGCGCGGGAGGGGAGGAGGAGGGAGGAGGAGATTACGGACAAGGACGAGGAGCATGCCGTCCCCTCCGTACTCCTCCCCCTCCTCCTCAAGAGCTGCGCTCTAATTCGGCATTAGAGGGGAGTTGTAAATGCCTTTCATTTTTTCTTTCTTTTCTCGTTGTTTGCAGCCATGAAAGCGGCACTGCTGATCCAGCGCTGGTACCGGCGCTACCTGGCGCGCCAGGAGATCCGCAAGCGGTGCTCCTGGAACATCTTCCAGAGCCTCGAGTACGCCGGGGAACAGGATCAGATCAAGGTAGATTCGGTCACTCGCTCAGTCTCACGCCCATCGCTTGTCCCGCCCTGCACCGATCTCTCTGCTCACAGCGATCACCCTAGCCAAGGTCTTGCCACGATGGCAATTCGAGCTCAGGTCCCAAGTTACAGCAAAATCTATGAGGTCGCGGATCTGAACGGAAAAGCGGGACCAGAAGCTCCCAGAAAGCTCCATACACGCCATGATTGGCGGTTTCCTCCTCTCCACTCTCCTCCTTTCCAGCGTTCGCTCTGCTAAAGTGGAGAGAGGAGGCCTTTGGTAGGATGGCTTGTCCTGCTATGTATTACCCTCGTGCAAGCGATGAACGCTTCGAAACGGAGGCGGTCTTAGTTGTGTGGATGTGCCGGGTTCGTGTTTGTTCTGTTGTTCTCTTTGTTTCGAAGAAGAGGAAAAGATGGGGTGGAGAAGGAAACAGAATAACTGAAAATGACAGTATGGTGATAAAACTGACGTTTAAATGAAAATAATAAACAAAACAATGTGAAGGACAGAGGCGTGAGACAGAAACAGATGTTTATCGGTCGCGATTTCCTGTTTATGCAGTTTACGTACGTCACTTTTGGATTATATTTGAAAGGTATCAACACACGAAATTCTTGAAATAAGATGGAAAAAGTTTGTTATTTGTTCTTCGGAATGAAAGTTGCGAATTTAAACGATACGCTTTACCCGAACGTTTGTGCACGAATACCGCACCAAATTCTGAACAAAGGCGCAACAAACGCCGAGAAGGGTGTTTTCGACTCCGAGCTATGTGTTACCGTACGGATAGGCAATTATTATATAAATAACACGGTGTTTCAGAAACGTCGAAGGGTGTCGCGAATGTACGATCGATATTTCAAATTGCACGGCAGAGAGTGATCGCACCGGTATCCATAACCGTTTGTCGGCACGCGAGAATGGTTAACGTTGTATGAGTCGCTCTGGTTTAATGTACTGAAACGAAGTCTAATGTATGACAGCGAACGGCGCCAACCAACGCCCTTTTAACCGATGCCTGACGCTCTATACCTGGCAGCTAATTAGTTCTAAGCGTCGGTAAACATGGTGCAATGACGTTTGCGAAGGTTTCTCGAAACACTCCGCTTCTAATTGATGCTAATTGGTGCGAACATCTACACGCGGGTCAAGATGAAAAAGAAGAAGAAATAGCGTTAATTAAATTTATAAATCGAAGGTGGTGAGACTTCATTACAGAAAACCACCAGTTTCGTGATTAACTTGTCAGAGACATGCGCCGCACTTCTTTCTCGACGTGGTCGCCTTAATGTGTGACTCCTTAACGAAGCGGCGTAAGTAGTTAGTTCTTCACGGAGGTCCGGAGGCATTAAAAATTGTTTTGTCTATTAGAGAACGTCTTTATTGGAACGTCAACTGCAGGAACTCTACATATGTCCCACGATAAGGAACTTTAAAGTTGTCTTATAGTAAATAACTCTGCAGATATGGTAAGTAATACTTCAGATGTCATATGGTAAAGAACTCTGCAAATTGTCTATGACAAGCCAATCTAAAAATGCGTGTATGAGAAGAACTCTAAAGACCTCCCATTAGTAAAGAACCTTGCTTGCCTATAGATCGTTTTACGAAAGAGGAAAGAGAAAGGGAAAGGAATACTGGTGCTTCCTCCCCCTTGCTGGTAGTGTAGAAAGAGTGAAAGTCCCGGATGAGGGCTTGGCTTTGGTGCTGAGTGTCTGCAGTGACCAAACTTCGTTCGCGTTTCTTTTCTGTTTTAATTTCGCAAACCCACTAGGAGCCACAGGCTTCGATGGCGACAGTCCCCCGGTCATGGTGCACGAATAACGACAGAAAGCGTCGAATACTGTCCGGAGGACCCATGAAGCCAGGCGAATCCGGCAGGCGAGCAGCTGCAACGCTTTAAGCTCCATCGCTTTCCACATGACCCCGGTCTCCGGCGGCAGTGGATTGCGTCCGTAAACCGAAAGACGTTTCTCTAAATGCCATCCTTTTGGCTGTGCTCGGAACATTTTGTGAATGGAGCGCGCACCGAACACTACCGTGATGAACATGGGGTACACTCGCAAGGTGCATGCGAGTTTTCTCGTGATATGGACCGATCGTCACCAGGCGTTCGGCGCATGCGTCGCCGCCATAACTGGTTCACAGGAGGCAGAAGGCCGTGCATGCGAGGGCTCGTGTCGGCTCGTGTCTCCAAGCGCAGAGCTCCGAGCGGGGTTGTCGCACGTGCAGAAAGACCAAAGTTCCTCGATACATTGCGGCAGCGGTGGCGTAGTCAAACTGGCTGGTGAGATCGGTCTATTGCTGTTTCAGGCTCATTTCCGCCGCCGGGTGAGGCTAGAAATTGTTGAAAAGGTAGTTCTATCGGTTTTCCTGAATCGCGATCTTGTTCGCGATACCAGAGAGCCTGGCAAAAGCGCTCCTCGAGTACCGCTGGTGAGTTGTTTCCGTCGGTTGGGCTCTTTGACGCGCTGGATAATCGCCGCAGGTACGTCTCGTGTGTTGCATCCGCATTTTCGAGTCCAGTGTGCATGTTTCTTTGTTCGAGTCATGGCATCCGCCAGTGCGGCGACGGGGAACAGCGGCAGCGAACGTGCCAGCGGTAGAAATTGGTGGTGAGTACTCAAAAAATTGCAGCTGAAGTAGTAAATGAATTCGTGGCTGGTTTGAGGCTTCCTGCGGTTTGATATAAGTACATCGAGAACGTCTTCGTCGTTCATCCAAAGGAAATATAAGCAACCACGGACACGCAAGGTAAATTGCAGCGCAGGAAAACGATATGCTGGCAGCTCCGGGTGTTTACGAAAGTTAATTGAGGTTCCTGTGTCGTGTATCGGCTTGTTGATTACCAAAACAGCTACGTTGAAATAGCCATTGCAGCAAAATTGATAACTGTTCATCATTTGCAGTAATCCGCAAAGCGATGGGGCATAAAACATTTCAGCCGCACTCGCCTTGTCGGATTCATGCAAGCCAGACATAGGTCCTCGGACAGTATTCAACGCTTTCTACCGTTATTCGTCCACCTATCGCCCAGTAATGGTAGTCCCGATGACTCGAGACTGTCGCCATCGAAGACCATAACTAATTAAGTTTGAGGTCTGAAACAGGGAAGAAAGGCGAACGAAGTTCCAGGCACTGCATACACCCAACACCGCGACCGCTCATCCGGGACATTCACTCTTTTACACAACCAGCAAGGGGGGAAAAACGCGGCAGCTATCTCTTCATATCCATCGCTCTCTAAATGGCGCCACCCAAGATAAAACGGTCCACAGGGAGCCCTAAAGATGTCCTACGGTAAAGAGCTTCTCAAAGATTTCCTATTGTAAAGAACTCCGCAGATGTAATACGAAAAGTAACAGTGCAAATGTACCTAGCAGAGAATAAACTGTATGCAAATGTCCATGATAAGGCACTCTCAACCTACGGTAGGAACTCTAAAGATGTCCGATGGTGAAGAACCCTGCAGATGTCCTTGGACATAGTAGAGTTCCTTCACATGTCAGAAAGAAGTGACCTTAGGGCCCGTGCCCAAGGGCCTAAGAGTTCCATACCCCGGTCCACGGGCCAGATTCGGCCCGCGAGAAATCTCCGACCGGCCCGCCGCTCGCCACGCTCTTTCAACGAACCTCGGCCGCGGCCCGTCTTTTAGCAAACCCGGCAACTACCATTGCAAAAAGATGTGCACCTAAAACAAACAGCGCCGTGACGCGCTCCAAGTGCCCAAAGAAGGTACCAAGAAAGAACGAGAGAAGCTGCCTCGTAGCGGGTTCTTTCGCGCAGAAGACTGGCGACCCCTCTTCTCTATGCAATGAATTCGGAGGACATCGCAGACGAGTCTGCGTTGTCGAGGGACTCCAGTCGACCTTCACGCCACTGTCGTTGATTTTTCCCTAAAATCACTTCTGCTGAGAGTAGATTAAAACCCAAGATGATTTAAATCGCGATTTATATCGAAATTCTAATCGCGACGTTAAAGCACGACTTAAATCTCGCTTTTCATTAAAGAGTTCTACTAAGATGATTGTCAATCGAACCTTTCCCGCACAAATAATCTAGAAACTAGTTTTACGTGAAACGTTACCCTGGCTAGGTGTTCGGCATTTCCCGGTGAAGCCCAGATAAACGCGTGGCCGCGAGGCTCGGCACTGATTGGTTGGCGGGTGGGACAGAGAGGAGTGAAGTGCTCGACGCTGAGTGGTCAACGAGGAGGTCATGTAGCCAAAGGCGATGGGCGAGGAGGAGCTCGACCCCATTTGCGCACTGAGGGAGAGAAGCTCGCGAGTATGGAATTCCGGCTCTGGAAGATCGCCAGTTTTATCCGGCCGATTTGCGCTAGTATCGCTTCAGTTAAGAACAACTTATCAAATGTGCACATGGTACGCGTTAAACTATCTGATGAAGAGCGCCGTGTAACGTGGGCGTCTGGCGTCTGGAAACTCAGAGTATCGCTAAAGGTTTGTCATGCTAGAACGATTTGCAATATGCAACACAATTAGCTCAGGAACTTGCGGCATTTTTTTATAGTTTGTCTATTGTTTGTTGAATGTTATGCATTCGATTTGTACTGAATCAAAGTATCATCAAGCAAGAAAGATTTACATCAGGCTGCAGCGTGCTCAAAAAGCAGTGCCGTTTTGAGTAAATAGGATTATTGGGTTTCCCTACCTTCCACTTCGTTTGTTAGTTACGTAATGTATTACTGGCAAGCGAATCAGAATGCGAAAAAAAAAACACACGAGAATGAGATAAGTATGGCTTTGATGCAAGAAAGACATACTACAACACGAAAAAGAAATAAAGGGTTTTGGCTAACTGAAACAAAACAGACTGTTTCCAGTTTTCTTCTGGCCTTTACACCGATAACAAAGTTGTTGTTAAACCGTAATTTTATCCGTAGCAAATTATTACTCATTTTGTTACTGATCGGAGCCGACTCACAAACTCGATCCATAATGTTCAGAAACCATGCCGTTGTGACCAAAGAGTCACTATTTTCTGGATACAGTGAGTTTAAGCAAAATTTTATCTGATTTCAACAAAAACGGAATTTGATTGTATAATTTTTCTTAAAGGGACACGATGAAGGCAATTTAGGACATCTTTTTGGCGATTGAACTGGGTTCCAGGCACGTCTCAGGCCACGTTGCCCAAATTTCAGCCGAAACCGGCGCTTGTGTGCCGCGCAAATCAATAAAACAGTCGCGGTAATAATTCGTACCGGGATCGACTCGGGCGACGCCCCGAGAGTTGCGGGAGAAGCCAGGAGAAGCGGAGCTCGCGTGACCGATGCGGGCCAAGACGCGCGACGTCACAAACGGCGCGTCGCGCCGTTTGTGACGTCGCGCGTTCGCTTGGCCCTCGCTAAACAGGCTGACGCGCGCCGCTTGCGACGTGCGCGCGTCAGCGATTGGTCGCTGACGCGCGCTTGCTGACGGCCAGAACAGCCAGATCGCTGCCGCTTCTCCTGCATCTCCGGCGTCCGTCCTTCGGCATGCGGGCCGCTCGTTGCCGGCTGTGCGGTCTCCGTCGGGTGACAGCAGAGGCCGCCACGCACGCATCTCTCGTTCCGTTGGTGTTCGGTTACCGAACGGAAGTTCTCGAACTCGCTTCGCGAGAGCGGCATTGCCGTCCAGTCGACAAATTCGGCGAAACGACCGCGCCACCGCGCTGTTATAACCCACCGCGGTAACCAGAGTCTCGACGCCCTAAATGCTACCGGTACCGACAATTCACGTGTGACGTCACTCCGTACGTCACCTCCGTTTTCGGAGGCCCAAAAACGAGAAACACAGATAGTTGAGTTTCGGTTTCTTCAGTTCTTTCGTAGGTATAGAAATATGCGTCACAATGTCTATAAAAATTTAGGCAGTATGCCAGGTTCCCAAGAAGCCTAAAAACACAATTTAAACAAATTAAATTAAATCGTCTTCATTGTCCCTGAAAGTCGTTTTTGTTTACGCCCCCTTGCCACTGGAGTGGTTCTGATGCCCCGCTGAGCTCCTCCCACGCTTGCTTCGTACGAGCTCCAAATTCGACTTCAAAATCACCTCCAAAATGCTCCGGTATGTAGTATCATTGTTTTTTAAAACAAACGTGCGTTCGCGCATATCGAGCTACAAGGCGATACGCGCAAGTCGTGCAGATAGAGCATGCCGCGCATCTGGGCAACGGCCCGTTGACTCAGCTTGCCAACACCACCGCCTTATTTATAAAATATGTTTTGATTTATTCATATATTTATTATGTTAGTTACTGTAGTACTGACTCAGGGACTATATTACACAATACAGCAACATCATAAACTATAGAACTGTAAAAAAACGAGCGTATGTTGTTGTAACGTTGCCGCTTTTTTATATAGTTTTTATATTTTACTTCCTTATTTTTATTATTTTATTAATATTATTATTTTATTGTTCCTATTTTATTCAGAAACGAGTATAGCAGAGGCAGCTCTTACTAATGAACACTCTGAATAAAAAATGAGGAGTTTAACTCATCAGTTCGCGCGGAAAAATTCGCGAAACTTTCGAATATTTTTTACTCGGCGAGAAATGTACCGGGGTGCTAGGTTACATTTAGGTTGCCAATTCCAGTGTCTTACCATAATATATTTTGTGCAAAGACTTCAGACGTCGAGATTT
Source organism: Ixodes ricinus (assembly GCA_037355805.1). NCBI lineage: Eukaryota > Metazoa > Arthropoda > Arachnida > Ixodida > Ixodidae > Ixodes > Ixodes ricinus. The sequence goes on along the minus strand of JAZHYW010029054.1, from coordinate 63,557 downwards.
TGAGCCTATGTCGCTCGGGGTTTCCATTCCAACAATCGCTCCTTTTTCGAGGCAGTTTCATAGAAATCGGCGTTATTCATCCCATACCTCGCGGCTCGCTTACAAATTCGTCCTCGGGGTCAACATTTCCCGGCGTTTCGAAGGATTGAAGACGCCAATGCCGCTGGCAGAAAAAGTTGTCTTCAAGTGATAACAACGCCGGCCAGCTGATTGCACTCTGACGATGTTCCACGTATGTGTATTACAATAAAAAAAGAGACTACGACATGGAACCGGAGGAAATGCCTCCATGCCGAAAGGAAGATCTCTCGTGATTAAGGAGTTGTTCCGGGCGCATGAAACGACATGTAGCGAAAACGAACGCCGCTGCTTCCTGGAGGAGAAACGTCGAGAAATCTGGAACACGGGAAAGCACTGTGGCTGCTACGACGCGTGCCCGAGGGGGCGAACACCACGTCCGCGTGCGTTCGCGAGATCCAAGCGAATCTCCGAACGCGAGCGCACCAGCCATGCGACCGGAAAGAGAGCGACACGAAAATGAAGGACATTTTCCGGAAGACACGGTCTTGGCTCGCAGCCCGCGTATGCACACGCAGCAGCCTTGCCAAAACCGAAGCCGATTCCAGAGCCTAAAGTGGTGCTCGTCTCAGCGGAATCGGCGTCCACTTTGCCTGTCCTGTAAACACAAACAACGATCGGAAAAGGAAAGGAAATCGGAGAAGATATGTATGCTATGGATATCCCCCCCCCCCCCGCAAAAAAAAAAGAAAGAGAATTAGGTTTATTTGTTTTTGTTTTTCTGAAAAATAAGTTATGCGTCGCCGTACGCCCAGTCTACGCCCAAACGTAGTGCTAGCGGTCCGAACCACATGTCAAAGTTTTATAACTAACTGTTACACTATTTGAAGGTTTTCCGTGCTTTCTTTAAAATATTTCAACGGAAAAATGGTGACCAACGCCGCCCTCGAATTCGTGAGAATTAATGGTGTGAAGTACCGCGGTAACGGGCCCCGATTTCTCATTGAAAAATGCAGAAAATCACGTAGAACTTTTGGGGATCGTGGCCACGAGGGGGACGGACGTGGTCCGCGGGTTGACCCGCAGGGCCAAGTGAGAAGAAGAGGGACGGCAGCGCGGGCAGAGCTCGGCGGCGAGCTCGCGCATGCTCGGCGACGGAACGGTAGCGAACGAGGCGCCGCCCCCAGATCCTCCAACTGTGAGAAAGCAGTTACTTCGTACCTTGCGTTCTGCGATCTCCTTCCGGGCGGTCGAGGCGGGGCGTGATCGAGCGGTGGCTAAAGTGAACACGCGCAAACTTTTCAATCATATGAAGGGTACAGTTCTGAAACTTTGTCATCGATTCGGAGCGTTTTCTTTCTTTTTTATTTTTTTGTGTGGGGGGGGGGGGGGTTGGCTGGGGGGGGGATGTTAGTCAGCTTGGTAGCACGGTATACTTCCATCTTGCAGCGTGTTTCCCTCTGCTGCGTCAAGTCCCCCCCCCCCCCCACCCACGACGGACACGGACGCGACACATATGTTAATGGGGTGGAAGTGTACACCTTACCAGCGCTCGACACACAGGCAAAACATGCCGAATCACTCGACTGACTGTGAGCGCATGTGTGGTGTACGATATGTTCCGCGAAAGACACTTGCTGTGCATGTTCACAACTGGTTCCACACCCCAGCAGACAAAAGATGGCAGACCGCAGAAGGCAAATATAAAACTTTCATATCTCCTCATAAACCGATAATAATAATAAAAAATAGGGTTGTCGTTATGCGTTAATCCAGAACGCGGGGTGGGCTTGGTGCACGCACGGTGGTGGCGACGCTATTTCTTTGCGTACGCGAAGCTTTTGCGTATATGCGCTATTCTGATACTCGCTGTTAAGCCGCGCTACCACCGCTATTACATCGTACGAAAGGACAGTGTGCAGGCATTGTCTGAAACGTGTATCTTCCTCGTACGACAGCCATGTCAGCATTAATCATACAACCCTTGAAAAAAAAATAAGAAAACGGAGACGACGGACGAAGAAGGGAACAAACACGAAACGTCTCAAAACGCAGCTTAAACACGTTTTGTGCTTGTCCCCTTCGTCCGTCGTCTCCAATTTTTTTTTGTTTCAAAAATGTGTGACATATAGTTAGCTTCGCCCGTCTACTTACTCTTTCTTCATTCAAAACCTGTTTGCGGATGCATGTTCGAAGCATCCAAAGGTACGAAGCAAAGGTGCTTCGAAGATGCTTGGGGCGTTGAGCGTAGATTTAATTTTCTCGTCGTGTCTGCGCGGAACAACGCGATAAAAGCAATAAAGAAAACGGCTTCACATAACGAGATTTCACGATTTAATTAAACGCTGTACAGGAGCAATGCGACAGCGGCTTTGGCTCGTCGCGATGTCTCGCGTTGCGTCAGTCTAATCAGGCCCACGACAACACCGCCAGCTGCCGCATCGACTGCAGTGGATGGCAGCAGCTGGGATGCTCCAGAAAGTACGAAGAAAATATATAACTGTCTCAAACCAACGCTTACAAAAAAACAAAAAAAAAACACTTACACTGCTTCAAAGTTTAAGATAAATTTAATTTTTTTCACAAGAAATTTTTTTCTCTTAAGAGTATCCGTCTTGAAGCAGAAATACGATGCGTCAAGGTTGTTGGCGTTTTGTTGCTTAGTATCGTTCTTTATTTGTGTCATATACTTTTTCTCATATTCTTTCGCATGAGCTGAACAAACGCTCTTCGAAGACTATTCAAATATACCTTTTTAATTGCGCTCGATAGGATCAGAGTGGCACAGGGGAGTTTGGCAGTTGTCCCGTCCTCTAGCGCCAGCTTCCTGTATACGGAGCGCAAGCTCGTCCGGTTCTGGCTTAGGGGTTGCGATGATGTCAGAATGTCGAGCTCTTATTGGCTGATTGAAAACTAAAATAGTGGGTACACCTCGAGGCATCTAGCATTGAGGTCTACCCACCATCCTTTCAAATCAAAGCCAATCAGAGCTCGGCGTCGTTCTGACGTCACCGCCAATCCTGCGCAAGGAGCAGACGACTTTCTCTCCGCATAGCTTCGATGGAGCGATCGGCGTTTCGCGAGCCTCGAGCGTGCACGGCCAGCCGAAGCACGGCGGAAGGCAAAGAGCGCGGACTGGGAGTCGGAAGACTAGAGCAACGTTTCGTGTACGCACGAGTACGACCAACTTGCCGGAAACAAACATGTTTGCAATCATTCGGTACTTCCGACATATTGATCTAACCAAAGCGAAAATTGTTGTTTTCCACGAGGACTTGCGTGATGCTTGCGAGCCCTTTCGAAAATTGGCTCACCTAAAACAGCGACAACAAGGCAACAAGAAGAGCGGTTCAATTTATTGGAAGTGAAGTCCGTGACGCGTCCGATAACTATCTGCTTCTCAAAAAGGCTCGGTCACGGGCTGTCACGGGGGGTCCGACTGGAAGTTCGACAGAGAGCACGTTTATTGGTAGCGTGTCGGCGTGCCGGCCCCACGGACGCTGACAATGGTGGAACTGCGCGCCGCGATCCATCGTGGCGACGTCGCCGAACGAGGCCGGCACCACGAGCGCCTCGCGCGGAACACCACTGTTTGGTGTTCCGAGCACACACACACAAAAATAAATAAATATTAAAAAAGGATCGATATTACGTTTATGCTTGCTCAGTGCTGCAGAAACATGGCGTAACTATATTTTTTTTTTCGTGAATCTCTGTTTTGATATATATATATATATATATATATATATATATATATAAAATATTGTGTAAACAGATATATAAACAGATATATAAAATACTGTGTAAACACACAGGTCCTTTAAAGGAGGTCGTCGCCTCTTTGTTCCTCGGTCTCGGCTTTTCAAGATGTTGAAAGTTCACCAGCTCGCCTGCACCTTCTTTGTTATATTTCTATCGCCGTCTTCAGACTTTTATTTGGGTAATCGTTAGTTTTGAATTAAACAAAGAAAAGGCAAAGCAAGAAAAGACGACCAGCAAAAATGCTTATGACAATCGTGATTCCCGTAAAATTCAAGATAAAAAAAAAACGAAGCGAGCAGTACTTTTTTGTCGGTGTTCGGGGAGGAGGAAAGGCAGCATGTACAAGATTAACTACTAGGCCCGTAAGTAACATGAGGTTGGCAGAAGTATAATAATGAAAAATAAAGTCGTTTTATTAGATCCGCATGCGGGTCGTCTGCTATATTCCTCCAGAAATGTTATACGTGGAGAGAGGTGGGAGAGGAGGAGGTGAGGGCGTACGATGACGTCAGATCGCCGAACTATGATTAGAGGGATTAGAGGGTATAGGCCAAGCCTAGCTGCCCTTGTCTCCGCCCCCTCTCTCTTCTTTCTCCAATCAGAGCGAGGCAAAGCGTCCTACCCACTACCTTTCCAAATCAGAGTTCTGCGCTGCAACGTCATGGCGCGCTTCTCGCCTCCTCCACTCCTCCGATTTTTTCCGTGAAGGGAGGACCAAAAATATTGACAGGGTAGTCTTCTGACACCGTATAGACCGCCTAACAAAAACAAAATTGATACCGGGCAGGGATTTAGATAGAGGCATGTTTGTGGAAATACAATTTTATGTGAACGTTCTGTTTAGAACGAGCTGACATTGTCGCCGATCGGAATCTGTTATGTAATTTTTACACCATACCATAAAGGGGTACGAAAACGAAATGACGTGGCCGCGACCTCTCTATACTTCGTGTCACTAAAACTGTGCAGTACAGCCAAAGCTATAGGAAGAGGAGCGTATGCATTCCTGCTAAAAGGAGGGAAAGGAGGAACGGGAGAAAAGGGCTGGAATTCTCCCGTTCCTTCTCTCCCTTGTCTTGAACAGGTTGGCATACGCTTTCTCCTTTGCAGCTTTGGCTGTATTGCACAGTTTTAGTGAGCGACTGCAGCGATATCGACGCCGCGTAGCGGCAACGCCGAGAAGCTCAAGAGAGGAGGTCGTTTCGACTCTGTCGTCTGCTATCGCTGCTTGGTTCTCGTAGGCAGCATAGAAACAAACATCGCTTCCACTAATTATTTTTATGCTTCCGCCATGTCATTCCTACGCACCTGGACTGAGAAGAAGGTTTTCTACATTCGGACGAAAATCGGATTTCCTCTTCATATATAACACCGATTTTACGCCGCAGTGAAAAGGAAATTTATCGTGGTCCGCGAAATGCTGAACGACTGAAAACGACCTCCTCTTCGTCCGCCATTTTGCCTCGACCAGCGCGCACGCCTATAGTTCGCTGGAGTCGCGAATACCTCTCGCTTCAAACTCGGCCAGCGAGAAGCGCATTGAAAATCGCGCTCGTGACGTCAGTGGCTCCTGCACGGCCAAGGTTTGCGAGCGTTGCCGCGTGATGGCGTCAACGCGTGACAACCTCCCTAATAGTAATATACTGAGGAAGACTGTACGTCCTATGTCCTACACGTAGCTTGCCCGTAACGTTATTCGCGGCCATGCCGCTATTTTATGTGCCACGGGCGTTCGGTTCACTGAGCTTGTTTCGCACCGCAGAAGTAGGAGCTCGAGGAGACCTGCAAATAGAAATAACCCTCAGTACCTAGTAATGGTGACATCTGCAAGCAAGCTATGTATATAAGGAATCTACTGGGTGCCATATTTGAGCGCGTTATTCCCTGCGCATGTGGGGCGGAGGGGGGGGGGGGGGGGAGGAGTGGAATGGTTTGCCTGGCAGAGGTCCTCGCATCCTCAGACCGAGCTGCTACTTACCGTCTGCAAAAAGCGGCGACCTTGATGGCGTGGAATGCGCGCAGCGGAAGCACTGTGGAAATTAACGTACACAACGTGGTAGACCCGTAAGCGTTCTCCACCAAGTCCCATTCAGGACTAACCCCACGAGGGAGCCATACTGCCGCGAACTGGCGCTGCTTCTAAGAAGCCGATGACGTGGCGGCATTCCAACAGAGCTTCACAGACTTTCAAAATCTTGAAATCTGCTCGTTTCGTTTTAAAATTAGTCGTCATGACTTTTCTGCCGGCAGACCAAAAAAAATAGTCTCGAGTAGTGTTTCGGGGCTGCCGCCACAACGTAGACCATATCTAAACAACGAAATAAGAGCAAACATTTTGTTTCCGTACCCCTTTAAAGTCCGACGTACAGCCTGGGTTTTCTGCGGGGAAGATAATCCTCTTAGCGTCCTCCTCTCCTCAACTGGGAGGGGCGCCGTGTTGGAGCAGGGTAAAAAGTGAAGAGGATGTAAGAAAGGAGGGAACGGGCAAAAGTGGAAAGCGCGAAGCGTGCTTCGGCCTTTAAGCTGACTGTTACATAAGACATGATGCAAACTCGGACACGCGCCGATATTAGATCAGAAACCGAGTTAATCCCTCAGTTATTATTAACTCTAAAGTAGGACCGGAGGGTAACTTACTAATTCACGTTCGTTCCTAGCTAAGCTGTTTCTTTTTCTTTTTTTTTTTGAGGGAGCTAGTTTAATTAACATATCAACTATTCATTACATACGTCGAAGCTATACATAAAATTACGGAAAAAACAACAAAAATCATGAAACGACATCAATACAGGCGTATCGCAAGGCCAAGTTTACGAATAGAATGTGAGGGGATCTCCAGGCTCAAAAATCCCCGAAGCGTTTTGGGGGAAATTAAAGCGCATTTGTATGTATATGTGTGTATGTGTGTGTACGTGTGTGTGTGTGTGTGTGTATGTGTATGGAAGAGAGTGTGAGAAAGAGATTTTTATTGATTCAGGTTTTTCAAGGGGGTAAAACGAGGTATAATGCATTTCTTATGGTCTGATCACTTTGTACGGCCTCGTGCGTTCAAATGAATGCATGTGTGTCTGTTGGCGTCTCGTCCCGCCGGTTGAATAGACAACAAACTGCTTGAAAACGATGGATGGATTGATAGTAATGACCCTTGGTATCGGGCGGAAACTTGCGGCCCCTAGTAACCTAGCAGGCAGCCGACCCATGCAAGCAATGTGCTTCTTATGCCAAATACTCTGTTAGCAACCTCACAAACGACTGAACAAGCGGCATCTACTGTATATTGTTCGAGTCACAAAAGCGGCGCTTTTGAAGTGCTGGCAAGCAGCGTTGGGTGTTCGTTGTTTCCTAGGGGACTGAGGTCGTCGGGCCATTTCGTGAAACAAAACTTCCTCTAGAGTTTTTTTTTATTTTTTAATTTTTTGCTTTGAAATTTGTAAAAGACCGCCTCACACCTAGAATTTGCGTACAATGTTTAAATTGGTTATACAAAGAATATTTATTACGTTTTACAACTGACTACACAAGAGTATGTTTCGCGACGTCCCTCTCTGTGACCTAGTGTACACTCTAAAAAAAATATGTGCATCTACTTTCACGCACAACACTCGGAGAGCCAATCAGCGCAGCTTACGGAGGCAGCTCAGCGAATGACGATGCCGAAACACATGTTTACACCAAAAAACGCAGTCTGAGTTGTGACATTAAGCAATGCAAAACGTCCCGCTCGCATTGCTTAATGTCACAACTCAGTCTGCGTTTTTGGGTCTAAACAGATGTTTCGGCATCGTCATTCGCTGAGCTGCCTTCGTAAGTTGCGCTGATTGGCTCTCCGAGTGTTGTGCGTGAAAGTAGACGCACAGACCTTTTTTAGAGTGTAGTACCTCCTTCGCGCTAGGAGGCAGAAACCTGTCAAGCTACGGAATGTAGCTTTTTCCCTGCCTCCTTCTCAAAACTGGAGTCGATAAAAATGAATTGAATTGAATATTTGGGGGTCGGCCAGGGCTTTCCAGCATTTGCGACGAGATTCTTCGGTGGCGCCCTCTTACGGTGACGACATATTACCCGTGACGACACGACCAGTGCAATATGTTTCGAACGATAATTTCGATGGTCGCTGCGAAGAGCACGCTGGAAGATGGAAGCAATCGTGTTTCTGGACCAATACGGCCAAAGACGACAGTCTGGTATCAAGTTTATTTCCATCGATGAAAGCAGAATGAATGCATCCCCCTTCTGACGTCATCGTATACGCGTTAGCGACGTCTCTGGTCGCGCAAGTTGCCAATAGATCTTATGTCGCAACTGACTATGGTCCCGCCTCGAGTGCCGCAGTGAATAATGCAGAGACGTGCGTGCGTTCTGCGTTTGCGTCATTTACTGTGACCCACGTATGCTTCTTCCACAGTTAACTTGAAGAAACTCAATATCACAAAACAAAGCTTTAAAGAAGAGTTCCCGAGAAGATAGCGCGCTAAAAAATAAATAATCGTCCATTAAGACGTCTAGACGTCGAGGTAAAACACTTGCCGAACGACAGTCGGCAAACTCCCGTTTCTCATACGCAGCTTTGCCTCTCTTTTGACACTTTGGGTGTTTGTTGTTTTGAATATTTGGACGGGTGAGGCAACAACAGTACAGAGACACGCTGTGCGAGCAAAGCTTTTAATGCACGCCAGGTAGCGTTTGCGAATATGCCCCGAACGCGTGACATTTGCTGTCCTTATCTCCACAGCAAAATTTTTTTCGCAAAAAGCGGCAAAAAATAGAATAGCCTCGTTTCATTTAGTTTCAAGTTGCGAGGAGATGCGGGGCAGGCATTTGGTTCGTCGCGCCAGAATAGTTTTTCGCGGAATTTAACGCAATTAGTTCAAAGCGAGCGCGACGTGCCAGGTGTTGGATTGTTAAACAGAATTAGAGTTCGTAAACAATAGGACGGCGACCAAAAAACAAAAAACCCAGTAATTACCAAACTTTGTTTAACCCTTGAAAATGCTCTGAAGTATACGCTTCGACACTTTTAAACTTTAAACGCTGTTTTCCCTTGTTTCCACAATGACTTCGCTTTCGCTGTTTGTTGAGCACGTAATTTACATGCCGAGTTCCGTCACCACGTTCGATAATCCCGGACGTTGAATTTTCAAATAATATCGCTCCGCCATCGCAGTCACTGGCTTTCTATATGCGGCGAAAATGATAGAACGAGGCAAATGTATGTTGTTGTTGTTGTTGTTTTGTTTTGCTTAATCACATCTATAAAGTCGCCAAGAACCATTAAAAAATATTCCTAATGAGAAAATTATGATACAGATAGTCAAATGCTAGTGAAATCGAGCGGTATAGACCGAGAGTAAGTTTTTTATCCTCAACATTTTTAAGTATATGTTATTTTTGGGCTAGAAGAGCGAGTTCGTTAGAGAGATGTTTATGAGAACGAAATTGACATTAACCTTTTAGGTTGTATTTATCCATATATGTTGTCATTCTAAGAAGTATAATTTTTTGTAGACCCTTAGAAAATACCAATATGATTGAAACGGGTCGGTATTATTACGGGGCTAATTTTTATTACCATTTTTATATATGACTCTTACTTTAGCTGGTTGCATTCGACTGGGAAATACTCCGGCTAGCAAGCATAGATTAAAGACGGGCATTAAGCAAGGAGCAAAAAAGGTCAATTACATGCATAACCGGCGTAATCTGTAATTCATTGGAGACACAACTTTTACTATATTTAAGCGCATTAAAAAGAAATATGACATCTGTATCAATTATAGGCGTGCTGGAACTTTGATATATCGTTTTGCATATTTGTATACCTCCACGAATCTGACTCAGGACTTTCTTTAAAGAGGATAACGAAATAATCAATAAACGCATTCGCCAATGCTCAACGTGATAAGTCCTGGGCATTGTTGTTTATCTTTTCTATTTGTTTCGGCGCACATGAATGACCCAAGATACACTTACAGTTTTTTTCCATACAACGTCAACTATGTTACTACACATTTTGAATATCTCACAAAAATGCACTTCACTAGCATCTTGAAGTTCTTCATTTGATTGGTTTTGATACAGCTAGTTTAAAGCTTTGCAGTTTTTCAGTTTCTCTGGTTTTCACGAATTTATTCTATTCCTGGGCGCAATCCTGGTACGAATTTTCGTGAATAATTCCTTTGTTATCCATGGCTTACGACACTTTCTACACGTACGTAGTGATTCTGCGTGGAAAACAGTTTTCTTATAGTTTTTGGAATCTATTTAGAAACAACTTATATGCCACATCTGCGTTCGTTTCTTGAAGGACGTCGTTCCAGTCCAAACAAGAGAGTTTCGGTCTAAAATATTTCACGCTATCGGTTGTTTTATTTTGTAATTCCATTGACTGATCATTTTGTTTCTTGTTTGCAATTTTAATTTTTATACACAAAAATCTGCCCAAGTGATCACTTATGTCGGCTAATACGACTCCAGATTTAGCGTATGATACATCGTGACTTGTGATAAATAAATCAAATAGCGCCGATGATTCAGCAGTAATCCTTGTTGCCGAAGCTATCGTTTAACGCATCCACCGCCCGTAATCAGTGCATTCATCTGTATTTTACATGTCGTTTCAAGAAGCATATTTCTATTAAAATCGTACCTAAGATTATGTAATACTTATTTTCATTTGCATACTCAAGGAAAGACTAAAGGTAAGTAAAAAAAAAGACAATGGGTTCCCACCTGTCGGACAGTAACAAACCGCAATAATACTACGACCTATCACTAAGTAAATTATCTCGTAATATTTGTTAACACAACAATAATCAGTGAGCGTTTCACAGGAAATGTGCGATTTAACCAAGGGAGCCACGTTACCACCCATACACGCCTTACGATTAAAAAAAATAACTGTTATACATTGGTGACTTTAGAACGTTAGTAGTATTCGTGAACAAAGTTTCTGAAAGCATTATTTTAACAAACAAACATTTCAATTTATCAAAAAATAAGTCAGGCTCGTCTACTTTGTTTCGCGCTGATCGAGCGTTAATGTGGAAACACCTGAAAGAACTGCAATATTCACTTCCCAAAAAGGTTTGCACATTTGATGGAAGAAAGGAGTCATCATCTGACGGAGAATACTGAGCGTCCATTTTATTATTCAACGGCAAATTGGCGTTGCCATTTATTGCAAGAGAAAAGAAAATAAAACTAAGTAAGACTGACATGAAAAGCATCACACAAGTTTCTGTAAATTGTCTGACGTAGTGGGCCGTAGACTTCCCGGTTTTAACCAAAAAAAAAGGGATAAACATTTGTCGGTGTCAAAAATAGAAAATCGATCAAAACCGATATCCACCGAGAAACATCCGTTGCTGTCAAAAGTGCAAATATCGGGTAAAACCGAACAACTTAAGATTTCTTAAAATTTTCCTCTTCGGCTAGCGCTATATGTGTCCACACCCTTCCGTCTAACCCTGGGGCACTTAGATTTTATAATAATCACCGTTTCTAGCGTACTTTCGAAGCAGACCGCCGAAATATATACATATCTTAAAAATGATTGAACACGGAAAAACATCCGCAGATTTGTTTTTATAATCAATACTAAAAATCTAAAATTATATGACCCATAAGTATAAGACGCGTTAATTTGCAGCTCAACGAGCTAAATGTGAAAAGACTCTTGTCTTTCCCTTTGACTTGACCGTTTCTTAATTTTTTTTCGCACCACAGCTTCAAGTGTTACGTTATGATTAAGTATCACCACCTCCCCTGCACACTCACTGTTTTTCTTGCTTTTTTTTTTTTGTTATAGTTCTAAAAGTGGCAGAAGGAGGTGCTTTTGGCATTTTACGTCCCCGCGAACTTCCGGTCAAGCGAGAGGTCAAACAATCCCCACCATAGCTCCCGCTTCTTATAACGTTCATAAAATATTTTATGACCAGTTCTCCAGGTGGTTAGGTAAAGAACCGGTTAGCCAGGTACTTGTTGGATATTTTTTAATACTCCAGTAAGGCGACCGATCCCTCGTATATGTAAAATAGCAGAGCAGAATGACCTCTCTAAATTTCGCTAAATCGTTCAATTTCTGTAGAGCTTCATCGTCCCAGGAAATTTCAGAGCACCAAGCTCGGAAGGCTTGCCGAAATGGAGCGACCGAAAATATATGTTAGTCACTTGATTATCACCACCACCACCACCACCACCACCATCATTATCATTCTCATCATCATCACCACCATCATCATGGTCATCATTATCATCATCATCGCCACCACAACCATCATCTTCTTCTCTCTTCTTCGTCATCATCATCATTTATACTTTGTTACAAACCCGATATACAAGGAAGTGGGCATATACATGTAAAATACCATCACAAAATAAAGACTCTAATAAAGCACTGGAATCTTTATAGCGGGATGGGAGAGGAGGAGGAAACCGGCATGCCGTAAATATGCATTAGTATCATTCATCGAAACAATGTGGTCAGGCAGTGTGTTCCAGTGTTTTTTGTAGGCAATGGTAATCTAGTCACCCGATAAGAGGCAGTGAACGATGGAGTTACACGTATATTACAATGGTTGATGCAGGCCAGTGTTCATCACGACCAGGGGGGCCTGAGGCTGGCAATGCTGAAACAATACGTGCCGTGTTCCAGACATCGCCTTGGGAGAATGTCTATCCACTGTCTCACCGGTTCATTTCCGACACTAAGAGCCCTCTTTTTGGCCCTGGTTTCGGGTTTCCAAGATGTCAAAAGATACTCCAGCTCTGTTATTTCAAACCGAAAAAAAAAACTTCCTCTATAAATTTTTTTTACTTTCGCATTATATATAGAGAGATATCATTTGTGCTGTTCGCATTAGCCTAGGCTTGTGGAACGCCACCACTTCGGGTAGAAAAAACACAACTAAAAAGGCTGAAGGACAAATACTACATTTTTGAGACAGATGCAAAGTAGGAGTTCTTGATACACAAAGAACAACCTTTCAACATATCGAGTACGTAGCCACCGCTCGTATGTGAATAAACTCGATAGCATCTTCCCTCTTGCTTGTGAAAGCACACTGCGTTTGAAATGCCGTCAAAGGCGGCACATTTGCCCCTATCGTTCTTCTTGATGCATCTTTGCATATTTTCTAGTCATCCGATTCGGTCTTTTACTGGTTATCTATCTCTACTCTTTTATTGTAAAATTATATTTTAACCCGTTTTTTTTTCTCGGACGGAGGTTTGCGGATTTGCATTTGCGCCCGTAATATCGGAAGACATAAGAACAGGCACTGAGGAAATCCAAATAACCGCATACAGTCAGGTGTCGTTAGTATGGACCCCTTTTAATACGAATACCCCGCTATATCGACATTTTTCATGGACGAGCTTGCATTTTTGTCTTTGTGTTTGTTTTGATTGGTGTTCTCCGTAGAAAGGGGGATAGCCGGAGAGGTTATTAATCTCAAAGCATTAACTGTCCCATGGAGCGAAGCCGGCGTTGTCTGTAGCCGTTGTCTGTAACACCGAAAAACGGCACCTAAATTCCCATTGGCTGAGCGAAACGGACACCTAAATTCCCATTGGCTGAAGGAAATGGCACCTAAATTCTCATTCCCAATAAAACACACACAAGAAAAGGCACAGCAATGCAGATGCTTCGTCACGGAAGCCGTCGTGAAGCCGGTGGGGTTCGCCGCGCATGCGCAGTGGGGGAGCGTGATGTCACCGCCGGAGCGCCGTGTGCGAAAGGAAGATGTGGCGCGCTGAGGATGCGCTTGGTAAGAATGCTTTCGCATTCCTACACGTAAGCAGTCCTAAGTGTCTCTGTCAATTTTTTATAAAAAGAAACTCACACTATAGACGCTTTTCCTTTTTTTTTTTTTGGGGGGGGGGGGGGTGAGACATCTGCAGCTGTTTCTGTTACCTCTTTACTGAAACGAGAGAGCAGTTGGCAGTATATGGTCATCACGTAACTGTATTTCAGCTACTCCAATCAATGACTATCCATACTGAGAGGCAAAGCGGAAGACTCTGTACTCTGACATGCAAATCTGATAGCCCCTAATGACCATTTCCGACCGTTTTAAAAAATTCTTGACGTTTTCCAGAGGCGCTAACGTTTATTTGTCTCTCTCTCTCTCTCTCTCTTTATCTTTATTTCTTGTGCATGAGGTCAGAATGTAGCTAAGGCATTTCATAACCTCCTCCATGCATAGAGAAAAAAAACAAACATACTTTTTGGTATTGAAAACGATCTAGCAACGTGTCCCAGGCAGGAACATTACACCCTTAAAGATTATGTTATGTATATAGGTATACGATGTGCGATACCAATGAGAGCTCAAACATAGCATCCTTTTTTATTTCTAATTTTTCTCTTTTTATTTCTGTCTTTCATTTCATCTATACCACACTATAGTGTCGCGCCTCGACACAAAAGTAGATGTCTCACGTAACACACATCACTCGGCCGTTTTACTTTCGAGAAAAAGAACGACGGTGATCGCGTGAACGTGTGTGTTCTCCCCATTATTTATACGCGAAAAACCAGATTGTGTGCATACAATTTGTAAAAACAAACTAAACCAAAACTCTCAAATCGCAAAAAAAAGCATTTTTTAGCGGTTTTTTTTTTATTTGGGTTTTAGTTTCTATAATAATAAAATTTCGCTCGCATGGACTTTTTTTTCCTCCCCTTTTTTAGTGTGACCGTTTAACAATAAAAAACCGACGCGCGCTTGCACAGCGGCATGTACTCGACAATAAAATATGTATCCATACTTGTTTCCCATTCGGAAAATGGAATGAGCACGTATCCTCCATTCGAGACTGTTTTTCAATAGACCTATTGCTAGATTATCCAAGCATCAAGGAGAATGCAGGGAATGGTGTTCCACGCGCCGCACGTGCCGGCGTCTGCAGCAGTAACTCTTCTAAAGCAAAGCCTAAACCAAATGGCATCTCTGCACGCGCGTTCGTCAACGCTTTATTTTGGTTATTACTTGGAATCTTTTATACGGGGAAGGCGTGCGCGTGCGGGCGCATGGAACACCATTCCCTGCATTAGCCTTGATGCTTGGGTAATTTAGCAATAGGTCTATCACGGGTGAAGCACCCTGATAGTGCCAGCGAATAACCGAAAAAGCTAAAAAAAGTCCAGTCGCCGACGTATGTCGGTTCCTTCAGTGCAGGTTAGATATCATACCTCCCTACAAGGCTTACTACACCTACATCAAACGCAAACCGCTGTCTCACTTTATTATCATTTCTTTTTCTTACTTTTTAATCTTTTTTTGAACTAGGGCGGCGTATCCCAGATATATTCAAATCTGAAACGATCAACCCCTCCCCGCCTCCGAAACAAATAAAAGAAAACAAAAGAATCCGAAAGAATAATATAAGAGAAAGTGAATATTCCTCGTTTCTTCCTAACATCGAACCAACTTTTCCGCTGAACTCTTCTAGCGAATCTTGGGTGATTGCGGTTGCCACTTAATGTAAGCGAAACTGACATCAATATCCATAAATTTCTCGCATTTAGGAAGTGGGGCCAAACTGATATCGTTTTATAAACTCGGTTTTCCTTATAACTTTTGCTCGTCGCGTGTATCGAATTTTCGATCAAACTCTCTTTAAGCGAATAAATAGCAAAAAAAGAACAAAAAAGAACTTGGTTTGGAGAACAAGAGTAGCGTATTCCTTATATCCCGAAACTCGATTACCTCTTGCTTCGCGAAAATAGTCAATCAGGGTCTTAGACGCCCCGTCCCATGGAAACTCCGTCAATCTTTACGCTCTTCTTTTTGCGACAGGTGGCATTTCTCGCCCAGTTGCTCCCACTACATTTTCTTTTAATCAAGCTTTACCGCCACGGCAGAATTATAATGAAGTCGGGCGCCAATTTTCCAACTCCGCCCTCCCCCCACCCCCCCGCCCCCCCCCCCCCCCCAAAAAAAAATATATATATACACAATACATATATAAAATGTTATTTAAAAGTTATAATTCTCTACCTAACAATGAACGTCTTTTGTATTAGTTCTCCCCCACCCCCTCCCCCATGGCCACTGACTTAGCCCCAGGGATTAAAGGAAAACGACAGCGCAAGTTCTCTTACCTTCCCAAAATGTGAACCTACAAAAAAAAAGACTAAAAATCTTTGTATGTTGTGTTGCCACACCTGAGGCCGTTTCCAAACAGAGAGGAACTCCCACAGTGCTTCTACGTATAAACGCGGCCTAGAAGACCGTATAGACTTACGACACAAAAGCCCTATACATCTAAGTATAGTATACAAGCACGTATGGAGGTATACGAACTTGCGCAAACAGAACACACCCACATCCTTTCGGTTCGCGCAAGAGGAGTTATATATATGTATCCCGTTTACCCCTGAGCTGATAGTGGGGTGGAAGCTATGGGATCGCCGGTCCAATCAACCTCCTCCTTTTCGTCACCTCTCTGCGCGTGGATAAGGGGGGGGGGGGCGTGGTCACGTGGGTGAGATAGATGTACGTCTGGTCCCACGAGCACCTACAGCATTTTCCACCGCACTGTCAGCTCAGGGGTAAACGGAGCCTAGTTCAAGCACGCTACGTAACCCCGGACATAGCGGAGCTCCATGTGCCTGCATCGGGGCTCCAAATTACACGTTGCACTTTGCCGCATCACTTAGCCGAATGAAGGTGGTCACTTATTTAAGCTTCTTCGAGTTTTGCTGTTGCCTCGTTCGTGTAGATGTACGTAGGGCAGTCGATTTCCCGTGGAGCGTGGTTGTTTTCCGCCTGCCGTTTCCACAAGTCGTCACAAGCGAGCGCGTACTCTAAGCGTTAAGCGTCTCTGCGGACGAATCCGTTGGTCGTCGCATTGGTGGAAGTATTGTGTCGGGGAATAAAACTGCTTCCTCCCCCTCCCCTCCCCCCCCCCCCTCCCCTTCACAAAATGGGAACTCGCAGAGCGAGTGCAAGTCGGGCCTTCCCTATCGGCGGCGTTATGAATATCCACACAAAAAACAAACAAAAAAACATAAAACAGGAATTAGGGTTATATCACTTTTCAAATGAAACCACTCATTAAAAAAAACTACAAAGACACTTAAGACTATGTCGGAATGCGAAGGCATTCGTATACGTAACGTATTTCTACAAGCAGCCCATACAAAAATGTATGGTCGGCTATAAAAAATTCTTTGTATGGTCGGCTTTAGCTATTTGGCCTAATTAGCTAAAACATTTTCTATGGCTGTCTTTAGCATTTTTATGGTCGCCTTTATGGGCCCCCTTAGCTTTGTCTATGGCCCTATCACTGTCCAGCCATAGCGCTCTTTATCTTTTCTATATGGCTTACCCTACGGCCCTCTTAAGCCGACATGCGATAGCTGTCTAATGCTTTTCCTTTCGTGTGTTAGACATTTATATGGTCTGTTAAAAAAAGGTGCATGGGTTTTCCTATGGCTCTCTTTAGCCAGCACATTCTAAAAAAAATATACATTTTTTTTTCAAGTTTTCTTGACTTTTGAACGCTACATGGTAGATACACACACATCACTGAACACATAGAATAAATAGAACACAAGCAGAACGTATTCTTCGTTGCTTTCATTTTGCAGTATACACTGTTATTAGGGATCCAACTGCAAGTACCATTAATCCATGTCAATTCTGGTAAATTGAAATTACCTCTAAGAATAGTCTGTAGAAAAAATGCTTGCAATTTTGCGTAACTGACGAATAACATCTGGATCGGGTCAGAAGCAGGACGACGATAAGAGGCACCGACAACGAAACTACAGAACCATTCGAAAGCGTGGCACGGCATCAAATAGATTCAGTACAATTATTTTTAACAAGAAGTTCATAGCTCTTCAATATACGATTAACAAGACCGAAAACTCCACTACCATGAGTTGACCTATCATTTCGATAGGCACGAAAAGAGCCACGAAATTACTTTGTTATCTCTTAGTGATGCATCGACCCACGATTCAAAACCAACGATTACGTCAGCATTTACAAACTCTATTGAAGCAGCCAATTCTTCTGCTTTATCTTTAATACTTCCGCGATTTACGGCATGTATACAACTATATCTCTTCACTAATTTGCATTATAGAAAGCTGGATGGCACAGATATACCCTCTTATTGCGGCGCAGGTGAAGTCACCGGAAGTTCGATGCGTGCCCCAGAAGTCGGGCGTCTGCTGGGCTTCCTAGTGCATGCAGTCCATGTTTTGGTTTATGATTTCTTTTGTCTTCCAGGGGTTCTGATAATCCCGTTTTGAATTAAATGCCGACTATATGACACTTGAACGTGGGACATTTGAACGCTTGATCAACTAGAATCTCAAAATGTTTGCATCCAATGGCTTCCCTGGAGACTTCTCGGGTGTGCATGCGCTGTTACTGCACAGCAAACAAACTCTCTTGAAATGACCAAAAAAAATCAAACGCCCTGGACTTTTTGAGCCAGCACGTGTTGAACAGCCTGTCAAGCGCTCAATTTCGGGACAAGCAACTTACTTTTGGGTGGCTTCAAACATCTTTGCTCAATACGCCATCCAGCCCCGTTGTGTAGATGAGTGTATCACTTGCTGCCTTTGTTTTGGGTGCACGTCGTGTACGTTTGACCGGTACAACTTCCGGTAGCTCCCATCGAAGTAGAACTTATCATGGAAGCTTTAACGCAAAACGCCGCCTTCCATTTTTTTTTTTGCATAAGCTTTTAGGTGCTTACGCTTAATCCGCACTTCCCCAGAGTACTCATCGCTGAGTGAGAGGTCGGTGTCCTTTAGCTTAGAAACGTTTCTAAAGGGTTAAGTTCTTTCATTAGGGTTAAAAACGCGTGGAATTACTGGCTCGTTTGAGTCACTTTTCTACTTCACCCCGGCGATGAATCCTCTAAACTCTATAAACGTTTCCACACATCTTGGCTTTAAACAATTCCTGAATGGCACGCTCTCGTAGTTCCGCCAAAGTATCTTTATTACTTTATTTTAACCCTTATAAAATCACCTTAGTGCGTCTACTGCGATTCTGTGTCGTTAATCGTAACACGCATTGCTGCCGTATCACCCAACATCGTTGTGACTGCTCTTTCACATTGAACGGTTTGTGTTTCACACCCAGCAAGATGTTTGGTTCCTTTTCAGTTGAGTTCAATCGCCTGTAGGTTTGAACTGTAGTCTTCCAGCCTATGGTTGAACGCCAAAATATTTTCGAGTATTTCTTCTTGACCTTCGTGAAGCGCCTCCACTGCAGCGGTATTCGACCCAGCATGTATACTCAGTATCACCTCTTAGAAGCAATACTAGCATTGTATAAATAAGCTCGGCAATACAAGCAAGTTCTTATCTGGGCATAGGAAGGTTTTCTACGAACCCGCAGAGCGAAGGGGAGCAGACTACTCGGTGTCTCAACGCCGTGGGGAACGAAGGGGGCACGACTGGAACACAAGTTCGTTGCTGTTATCGACGTCGCTGTGCAATCTCTTGACGCACAAATTGAAACTTTGCCACTCAAGTACCGGGGACTCCGTCGTAGAAATCTTCGCATCTGTCGACGAAGGCAAAGAGAACAGCGATAACAGAGGCAGGCTGTTGATGTTCAGTTCACGACCAACTAGACCACGACCAAATAGAGTTGGTCGTAATTTAGTTGACCATCCATCCGTCAGCAAGTACACAAAGTAAAGATTTGCAGAGCGAAGAGGGGCTGATTCCTCGGTGTTCGCATGCCAGCGGTACCGACTTGCCCAATTCGTTGGGATTGTTTCGTTGTTCGCCCTGATTGGCTGCCTCTTTGTCCTCCCTAAAAGTGACCTCACTGATGTTTTTTAGGATGTGCATGAAAAGTGTTTGGCGCTCCTCATTTTTTATATTGCTTTTCGGCCGCTGGCGGATCGAGCAGGAAAACGCATCTCTACCGGGAATGAGGTTATTGCGGCAACTTTCGCCAGCGTATTAAGGATATTTTTTTCCCACTTTTATAGGGTGTTTGAAATACCAAGGCTGGATCTAAAATGGGCCGTAAAAATCGGCGCCTGCGCGCAGCAATTTAAACTTTTTGTGAAAGGTGTATTTCACAGGTAGGTTTTACGTTGTAAGATTACAAAGCGTAGCTATTTTTCTACAAAAAGTACAGGACCAAGAAAACCTGCCAGGGTCAACGGCAGACCGCGACGCAGACTCCCAAATTGAGTGGCGGGGCACGTTTGGTGCACGTATTGATCGATGGCGTGGGAGCAGCGTCGGAAAGTGTAGCCGTCCAGCGAAAGAAACCAGACGACGCGCAAACGAAATCCGTCAGCACCAAGAGCGCAGTCGTTATGCAGCCGATGTTTCTTTTTATTTTTGTTACTTCAAGTTTTGCTAATATTGTCCACATTTATTTATACACCAAAGGTACATCACATAATATTATGTTAATTTTAATAGACCACGGTCGTCGCGAGCAGCCTCGAAAAGCAGATAGTGCCATCAATCAATACGTGCGCCAAACGCGTCCCCTCACTCGACTCAGTCATCTGCTTCGCCATCCGCCATTGACCCTGGCAAGTGTTTTTGGCCCTCTTTTTTTACAAAAAATAAAGCTACGCTTTGTAATTTTGCAAGGGAAATCCCACGTGTGAAATACACCTTTGACGAAAATTTTAGATGGCTACGTGCAGGTGCCGATATTTACGGCCCATTTTAGATCGAGCCTCGATATTGCAAATACCCTATATGCTCACTGACGGCACAAAAACGTCCGGGATCGAGGAGTTTCAGTTGTCCCGCGCCCAGCGCGAGCTTCAACGGTTCGGCGACTTGTGAGCTTCCAGCGTACACGCGCACTCAGAGCAGGGCGAAAGGCAATTAGCGCGTACTCGAAGGACGTTTGAAAGAGGCACCCTACGGTCGGCTTTCTACAATCGGCCTAACTACGGGCACAAGAGCATCATCAGACGATCAACTTCGACGCTGTTAGTTTCAGAAAACGACGGCTCCCAGCTCCCCCTGTGCCTTTTGAAACACACCATCGAACTTGTCGTCGCAACTGATGATAAGTAGGCAGGGTCACAATTCGTGACGTCATGGCGAAGCAAATCCTGGTCGCGTTTCGCGGCGGATGGAAACCGTGAGGGGGCGCCACAGAAACATCTCGGCGCGCTACTCACCCAGGACATGACGTTTACGACAAAGGCAACCCTAATTTCTTTTTATGTTTTTTTTGTGTGAATTTTTTATATTTTTTCTTGTATTGCGTTTTTCGGTGCGGTGCTGTGGAACGCTTCTCCGACTGGTGCGTTTCTCATGCGCCCTCAAATGCGGTCCCTCGATTTCCGCTTAATGACGTCACGTAACAGAAGTATTGGTGGTTGTGGCAGACGCCCTTTATGCTGCAGGTAACTCGAACTTGGCGGTCTGGGAACGCTTTGGCAGCCTGGAAGCCGGGACGCCGCGACGACAACGACACTCGCGTTCGCTGGTGCTTGTACTCCGGAACGTCTATACGCCCAACCACCAGCGTCGCGACATCCGACAGCATGGCACTCGAGGTTTTGTGACGTCATTTGCTACCACTTCGGGACCCTTACGATACATGGGCAGAACAGGTCGCTTACAGATACCAATAAAAGACACGCGTTTCATGCACCGTGTACTTTCCATTGGTATATAAAGGGCAACCGCGAATGTTCTATCGGCGCGCGGCGTCCGCGCACTCCATCGAATTCGGAATGAGAGTCCCCGAAGACGCCGGGCTGCTCGAATGCATTGAATCCGTCGCATAAGAACGACTCGAAGGAGCGTCTCGGTCTCGTCCATTTGTGGCCCAGCCACCCGAGCAATGCCACCGATCCCTCTCCTTCTCTATGGGGCCCGCGGGCTGGTCGTGATCAACATTCACAGCGCGTACAATAACATTTCGTATTGTCCGTGCACGCAGTGGCGCCAGCTGCCCGGTTGGTCGATATAAACGTCGCTTGTAGGCATCCCTGATTACTGGCGAACCCAATGGCCCGTGGAAGTTACTCTTGCTGAGCGTTTCTTTCTTATACTTCTTAACTGTACATGATGATGTTTATAACTAATTATTATTGTTGTACGCGCCAGTAGTAGCAGTATAAAATGAGTAGTAGCAGTAACATCAGCAGTGGTATAGTCAGTTGCCACTCAAAGGGGTTTGAAAGGAAGGCCGGGAAGAAGAAAGCAGACGAAACGCTAAAGAAAGGAGGAGGTTGCCCCCTCTCCTCTCTAGCGTTCCGTCTGCTTCCTCCTTCCCTGCCTTTCTTTCCTCGCCCTACCTTCTTCAACAAGGCGTGAAGTTGGGCTAGTTGGTTCATAATGCAAACTTTGAAACAGCGTCGTGTTCGTCCACTTCTCGTTCTTGTCTCTTGTGTTTTTAGCGCTGTTTCAAAGTCTACCTTCTTCAGTTGCAATTGTAGTATTAGTAGTAGTCGTATAAAACGAGTAGTATATAGTAATCCTAGTCGCATAAAATTATTATTAGTTGTGGCAATAGCACGAGGGCTCGCGCAGCAATAAAATTATTCTGTATGGCAACGGACTCGTGCCTCCTGCATTGCACAGACCGGGTCTGGTGTGTGCGCTTCCTATCTCGTTAAGGTGCGGAAGCCTTCGACTCCGGACCCTTATTTTCTTCTTTCGTTTATTTAACCCCTGGGACGGTTTTAAGTTGAAAAAAACAACCACGTATATGATATCTCGTTGCAAAGCTCGCATCCCTCGGCTTAGTAGCGCGGTAATATGGACTCTCTCTTTGTTTTGTTTTTCTCCCCGCAGTTGCACAACTTCTTCCACGACCTGCTCACGCACCTGTCCAACGTGAAGCCCTCGGTGGCGGCAGCCATCTCCAACAGTCCGGCGCAGTCCCTCAGGGGTGAGTGCCAAAGGCTCCACCGGTTCTCCGTTTTCTCACGGCCCCAAAAAGGCATACTTGTGCGAGCGCCCACGCTTAGTGCCCCCTTAGAAAGCGAGACGGCATACAGTCCGTTTCACTTTGAGTCCGACAGCAGCCGAGATCCGACGGAGCCACCCAAGTAGCCTCAAAAGCGCATCGTCACGGCGTTCATCCTCTGTGCGTTTCTATGACCGGCCGAAGCTATCAGGCACAGGGACTGCGCCGCGAGCCTGCCCTTCTTTTTGTTTTTTTCGGCACGTGACTCTTTTATCTGGTGACGGCAAACCCAGGCAGACAACGAGCCGACGAGCGGCGTGACAGTGCACTTTTGGCGGTGTTTGATTGGCTCTGTCAAATCGCAGCACGGCGTGCGAGCGTCAAAAGCGCGATTAACTGGGCCTTTCCTGTTTCCGATTGGGTCGGCGGCGATAGAACAGGCACGAAAAACATGGCGAGCACCATGATTGTGCGCTTTTGAGGCTGTCTGATCGGTCCCGTCGGCTCGCATAGCGTCCGCTGTGTCTGGACTCAAGGTAAAACGAAGCTTGTAAAGCCAATGCCAACCTAATCAAAGCCTCCACATCGCCCCTTCTCCCTTCATGAAACCGCATCACAGTCGGATCGCGCTAACTCGGCTATTGGGCCCGAGTCCGGCCTTCGACGCGCTGATTGAACACGAGCCTCGGCCGAGCACTGACGCAGCACTCGTGCCCAATCTCAAACCTCGATCGATCTGACTGTGATGACGGTAAGGAGGCCTTCTGCTTATCTAGGTGATGGTTGGGCGAGCGCGTGGGAGATGAAATCCAGAAGACTGGAAAGAGGATACACTTCCAGGGACAGAGGACAACACACGCAGCTCTTTCAAGTAGCGACGGACACGTATAGATGCCCATGTCACTGGAGCGGCTCATTGTGGTCTTCAAAGAAAGGAAGAAGAGGCATGGAACTTGAAAGGATATCAACAGCAAGGAGTTGAAAAAGAGAAGAAATTAAGAAGAATTTAAACTAAATAATGTTAAAGGAAACGGAACGCTGATTATTATGACAGTTCTGGCGCGAGGAACTCAAGTTCAGCGGAGGACAGGGAAATCGTTGCCGCAGAAACATTGTTTTGGCACGCTGGATGTTGAAAGTATCGGCCGGTCTAGTATACCAGCCGATTTGTCCAATCAGAGAGCGTCAAACGCTCACCAACACGATGTTCGTTACGTTTCTGCACGTGTTCTAGTATCGCTGAACCAGTCATCTGCAAGGTAGGCCCAGTGACTTGCACTTTCAAAGCCGTATGAATGGTCCCATTAGCTCGTAGGGTCGGCTGCACCTGGGCTCAAGCTGATACGAAGTATAGGGCCCCAGTTGTCTTCTCCTTAGGAAAGAATCGAGAGCTCTTGTGGCCGGCACGCAAGAATGCTTTGGGGTTTACTCCTTTCCCCTCTACGTCCCGTAACAGAGGCCAGCGCTAAACCCAGATTTTGGGGAACAAGTGCCGAGTCAGCGTTCGTCTGCAATTCCTGTCCTCACCGAACGAGACACAAGTACCAGCCGTGCGCCGACGCAGCACTCGCGTGACGGCCTTCCCTTATACAAGAGTGCATTACCGGAAGTTTCCAAAGCAGACAACCATGAGACATACTACGCGTTAAAAAACAAAAATGCAATGGCAGATCTGTCCAAGACGCCTTGGACACATCTGCACGTGACTTCTGCAGTCTTTGGCCACTACACCTTGTTTCAGCTTACGATGGACCGCAGTGGACGCCGCGAGCCTCTTCTCGGAGCCTATGCAATGCCGTCTGACTGTCACGTGCCCTTTGCGATGGGCGCATTGACGCATCAAACGCACGGTCACATGATGCCTTCGCACAGTTGGATTGGCTTGGATGGCTTGTACCGTCCGCCGCCGGACCATCTAAGGGGAAACGAAGTATATTAGTTCTCCAGGCGGGCGCTTAGACCCTCTTCGCTCTAATCGAATCAAGAGTACCTTCGCAGTCTGCGTTTTGTCTTTTCTTGTACCCTAAGGAGTTTTTCGCCTTTTCCAAGCAGGTAAGGGGGTCTCTCAAGACGGAACCGCGGTGGTCAAGACCCCGCAGAGGCATTCTTCCCGTTTATTAGGTTTAACGTGGCTTCTAAGGGCCTGTTCCCAGGAATGCCCTTTATCGAAATCCCAATGCGCGTTCATTTGTTTTTCCTCTCTCTCTTTTTTGTCTCTATGGTCGATTGAATGGTCAGGACTCGGAGACAAAAAGGGAAAAGAGAAGAAACTGCCGACGTCGCTAAATTGAGGGAAGGGGGAGGTTAAGAAATTCAATTGCTGCGATGACATCATCAGGAAGCGACTGGAACGCAGGTGCGTGAAACTACCCCCTTAAACGCGCGTACTTCGGAGCACGACAAAAAATAGTTCCGCGCCGTTCAAATAGCTCCACATCGTGAAAGGAATTCAGACATTCCTTTGTTGAACCCACGTTCATGTCACGTGACACCATCACATGATATGACGCCATGACGACGCATGATACGGGCAGCAGCGTGTGCAACAGTGTGTGCAGCACCTCGGCTGTCGCCGCAGCTCATTTGCAAAACACGGCAAAAAAAGTTTTTTTCTTATTGTTTTTTTAAATTTGTTAGTTTTTTTTTTAATTTACCATTAGGTGGTTTAGGTCGAATGGTAAAGGTACGTAGGCAAAAAATCAAATAACAAACATTTTTTTCCCCGGAGTTTGTGCGTTTTGCCGCGGCGGCGCGTCTGCGGCTAGTCTAACCCGACAGCGAGCCGCCCAATGACGCCCCCCGGGTGGTTACAGATTCTCGGTGTGCGCCCGCTAATGACCGTTCTCTTTCTCGATGCCTTCGACCATCGGGCCCGATCGAAAACAAAAGCAAAACAGGACAACAAAGAAGTGTTCCCGAGCAGACTGGAAGGACCGTCGAACCCCCTCTGGGGCCGAACACCAAATACTTAGCGGCGTGTTTATCAAGGTTTCATACATGCCCCTAGGGCGAATCCGCGGACTGGCGCCCAAACCCTGCGGTCAGGCTGTTCATACGTCCTAACAAAAGACTCGCCGTCCATTGCAGGCAGGATAACGGAAGTACCTGCGCGGACACGCCTCAAAGCATATCCGAAGGGTGTCGGCTTTATACGCATATTTCAACATGACTAAAGACGTTTTTTTTTGTGTGTGTGTGTACGGCTAATGTGACACCAGTGTTGCACAGTTTGTTGGCACACACAGAAAAAAAAGATTACTCGAAGCATTGTGGACACCCAATGGAATACAAGCCCGAAAGCTATAAATTATTAAAACAAAAAAGACACCGACATCAACGATCGGGTTACACTCCAACAGCCGCGATCATACCGGTTCATACGAAAGACGGTCTGCCAACACTAGAAAGTTTTAGGAACCGTTATTGCACATCCGATACGGTATGATATGAGCCCTCCCGGTACGAACTGCGCATGCGCTACCGCAGAAGACTCGCACATGCGCAGTGCGTACCGGAGGGCCCATCATATATACCGTATCGAATGTTCAAAAACGGTTCTCTAAAATTCTCTATACTGTCTGAGGCGTGTCTGTTCCTCGTGCGACGGGGCCCAGTCACATTTCGTCGCACAAGACCTGTCGCCAGACATGTTCGAAGCACGCACATATTTGTGTGAAGCAATCAGGCTTCGAAGATGCTTGAAGTGTGTTTGCAGATAATACTGTCGTCATATCTGCATGTGAACGTACAGTCTTCTGTATGATGTACGTACGTAAGCGTCTAATCTCCCGCAAGACATCTGGAAGAGTCAATCGCTGCAGTCTACAGGGAGAGCTTGACGAATGACGAGGTAGAAAATATTCTTAGACCCACAGTGACATTCCGCGCTGTGATACCGAGCGTCACGTTTCGCACATTCTCTCTCACACTGCAGTTTTTTTTTTATTAACTTGAAACGTTTTTTTGCCTAGGCGTTCGGCATTTCGTGAAGCCCATCAGTGAAGCCTGGATAAAAGCGTGGCCGCGAAGCTCGACACTGATTGGTTGACGGCTGGTAGAGGAGGAGTGAGGTGCTCGACGCTGATTGGTTAACGGGGAAGTCATGTCAACAGGGGTGGAGTTAGAAGGAAAAGTAGGCGAGGCGGGAGGAGGAGTGGGTTAGAGAGTTCTGCAAGATCACCGAGTTTATCATTTCAAGCGTACGCATGTCGCGCGTTAAATTGTCCGATGAAGAGCACCGTGAACGTAAGCGTCCGGCTGAACAGGCTAGACGTGCTGCTAAACGATGACATAAACGTTTGTGATGCGAGAACGTTTCACGTATGCAACACAATTGCCTAGCAATTTGCCATACATTTTTTTTGTCCAAGAGAGAGAGAGAGAGAGTGAGAGGGCGGGCATGTATAAATGGTGTTTGTGGACAGATTGATTGGCAGCCAGGTCTAAACATATTTCCATCTTCATAATTCGCCGGGCTCCGTCCCTTGACTGCAGCTGATCGGTTCTCCGCAGGGCCTTGCGGGAAAGTAGACCGTCTACGTTTCTTATAGCGTAATTAATGAAGTTTAACACACTATTATCAATATACGCACGATAGTAGAAAAAATAAACTTGCAAACTTCTCAGACTTTTCAGAGTTTGAACTTGGAAGAAACAGTCGGAAGAAGTCAAAGGTGCCCTGAGGAGGTTTCTGAGATCTCCTAAATATGGCCATAACTCACTCTAAGAGCTCTGAGCATCCTAGAAATCCATAGATTATAGCGATACGCGGCAGATTTCCCCATTAAAAAATCAATCAAAGATTGAGCACAGCCAGGTCATCCCTGGCGATGGGAGGAGCATTGTTCCGGCAGCCAGGACGACATGTGACCAATGAATGCGCGACATTTTGTTGAGATTTCCAAACGCTTTCATTAAAAAAATGTGTATGATCTTGTAGATAATAACACCAAATAAACAGGGGCGAATCCAAGGGGGGGAGGGGGGCGACGGGTCTTGGTTTCGGTCCTCGTTTCAGAAGATGCTCCTCCAACCTCTGGAGATGACATCGTTGACTTGCGATCTTTGATTGCTTTTTTAGTACAAAAATCGGCGACATATTGTCATGATCTATGGATTTCTAGGATGCTTGTAGTCATCAGAGCGAGTCATCGCCATATTTTGGTAATCTCAGAAACTTCCTCGGGGCATCTTGAGGTCTTTTCTGGCGAAACTTTGGCTTGACGAAGGATCCTTTTTAAACATCAACAACCTGATGTAATTGTAGGTCTCGCAATTTCTATTGTGCGATGCACGTTTAGAAATACTCGCTTAGTAACCCTGCTTCTTTAGCTAAACATCGCGTATACAGCGTGGAACCCGAACGCCATTACTTTGGATGCACGATCGCGCCAGAAAAACACAGCCCCTGGTGGCGAAAATAGGAAATTGTGAACGAAGGTGGATGTCGCTAAACGTCTATTAAATATCAAAACTTCAAAGTTTGTCCTCCGGGTTTAGAGCTGTCTCGTCTCTCGCAAGGCCCAATTACAAGTCAATTTAAAATGATAGATCTACACTCTAAGTCGAAACCCTTCTCGGCAATAAAGAAAAAGTAATGAATTGAGCACCCCTCGTCCAAGGAGGTTAACTCCTCATTTAATGGGAGTTTGTCCCTGCCCTATCATCAAGGCAACAGATCTATAGTCTAAAAAAAAGGTATTAATAACATGGGACGACGTTTTGATCGTTATCGCTTGATCTTTTGAGGATCGGAAGGTTTTCGTCGGTATTTGCCGTCACTGCCATAATAAATTAGCTATGCGCTCTGACAGCTTAAGAACTGCTGGGCGTGGCGAGCCCCAAGCAGCTCATTATAGTGTCGCAGCCAATCAGATCACGCCGTTCGCCGAAAAGAACGCCCAAGAACCAATCACGGAGCAAGGAGCATTAACAGAATTGGCCATACCCCGAATTCCTCAAGTGCCGTGACCATATGGTCAACACATGTGACCACAACATGTTTCATCTAGATGACAAGATGTAGTAGACAAGACGTTAAGACATTCAGAGAATACCGTGCGCCATTTGGACCACAAGAGATTTGGTTTCGTAGCGCGTGGAAGCAGTGAATGTTAACGGGGCGGTGGTGCAACGATGTTTGTCGTATACTTTGCGCAATTACGGCTTAGAATAAATTTCTAGCGTTTATAAAGTATGGAACAAGCGTTGGTATTTTCTCCGCACGCAATGGTAGTCACAGAAAAAAAATGAAAAAAAACGAGGAGCGTTTACCCAACAACAAGCGGCAAGCGGTCACGTGATCTGGAGCCGATTATATGCCGCCTATACGCTTATCATCGCCATGCGCTGCAGTTAGCAAAGCACAGGACACCCGTTGAGTTCCAGATACAGTGTTATAGGGCTCGGCTATTGTCGTCGTTGCTGCGACTGGGACACGAACAACTGGTCGAGCTAATGGTTATCCCGAACCCAAAACGGGTGCTCTCCGCGATGCTCGGGTAGAATCTATGAGCAGCATTATAATATGGTCACTCGGAGGACTATGCGAACTAACACTGCAACCTCCAAGCTACGTCATCAAGTTTCGTAGAAAAAAAGATAAAAAACGCTCTTTCTATCTTTGGTTAGCGGAGTTGCGTGCGATTAACTTGGGCTCCAAAAGTACCAATAAGCTCGCGTAGAGTGAAAAAAAATATATTCCATCTGAATGTTGTTGCACCGTCCCTTTAGGGTATAGTCATTGACGGCTTAAAGGACGCGAGGCATGACTTATTTTGTTCACGCTCTCTCGCCTAATAATTCGTTCTTTGTAATTTTTTGTTAAGTGCTAACGTTAATCTGGCTGCGAAACAATAACGAGATGTCTGAGAATCGCCCATCGTTTCTTAAGCTATCGGTGACCATATAAGTGACCGCTTTTTGCACCAGGCCAGCCCAAGGAGCTGGAAAAGACGAAGCAGGCCGAGCAGGAGCTGCTCAGGAACACCAACCCGGAGGACATTCCCGTGGAGGAGGGCTATCGGGGACCCCATCTCAGGCTCCCGCTCACCACCAACCAGGTCGACTCGCTCATCCAGGGCTTCAAGGACAGGAGGGTACGAAGAACCGCCCTTCCTTCTCGCTAAGTACTTGTCCCGGAGGGACAGAAGATGAGGTGTGACGGTCGTTCTCCCAGAGGCGCGAGAGCGTTTCCACGCTTCATGCTTCGGCTCTACCGCAGTTCGTACCAGGTCACCTCTTTATGGGCCAGTAGGAAGTGTCCGGGATGAAATTATTCTCGGAATGAAGTTACTGAACCCGGGTCGTGCTGGGGCAGAAGCGGAGGCGTGGCGATCGCTTGCTTCTCCCAGCGGCTCGAGAGCGGTGCTTTTTGCATCATGCGTCATTGTCACCACGGTACCATCTGTCGATACACTGCGTAGGTCGTTGGCTACAACGACACTGATCAGTTTATTCTTTGAAAATTTGGTTCACGGAAGAAAAGAAAAACGAGGGGTCTTGTTTTAATTTGCGGTTGAACACATACCTCTACAGGTGTACTGAAATGCTCAATCAGCCCGTTTTTGTTAGCATCTTCTTTTAGTTTAGACCTGGAATGCAAGGTTCCGCGACCTTCCGCATACGGAATACGCTGCGCTCTAGTCTTCTATAACGGCACCGCTCTCGGCCGTGCGATAATATCCCCCTTCCCTCCTGGTACACAATTAAGCCGTGCAACGCCCATCACAGCTTGCTCTACGTCGCGATGCGATCGAATCTGACATATACTGCTGTGGATCCAAGACATTTAGAACAGTTAGCATGCGAAACTTCATGTTGAGTCTTTTTAGCAGATCGCATTTTCAAGCTAAGCTCATTTTCTGTCCTCGCCATTGACTGAACCATCTGCACAGGCAGCATGATCTGCCTTCGTTGTCCCCTCCATGGAAAGTCGCGGCGAGGGAGTGTAATGGATGGGTAGATGCAGGATAAATAAAAGGATGGGTATTGAATTGGTGGATGGATAGATGATAAATTAGAGGATGGACAATGGATGGATGTTGAATGGATGGAGTGGGTGTTGATTCGGTGGATGGATAGATGATAAATGAGTGGATGACGATGGATGGATGGACGAATACATGCACAGATGCACGAACCCGTGGACGAATTAATGGATGCTTGAACGGTTCAGTGAATGGATGGGTATAGATCGATCAACGGGTGGTTCGACAATGTCTACAGACTGTCTTTTGCAGGATGTATTAGCAGTGTGCCCGCGGCTTTACGATGTTAACAGCAGGCCAATCTCTTGTAACCCCGAAGAGTTGCCGTTCATTGCGTCCTCTTCGCTTCGAGATGGCTGTGGCCCCACAGATCAAGATGGTACATAGAACGAGACCATTCTTGTTGACTTGACACGTGCTGGCACGCAGACGCTCCACGCCAAGTACGTGCTGCTGGTGCTTCACGAGGCGCGCAGGTACCTCCAGACCAAGCCCAACTTGAGCGCGGCGTCCACGGCCTTCGCCAAACAGATCACGGCGGTCGGGGACCTCCACGGGAAACTGGATGACCTGCTCACCGTCTTCTACAAGGTAGGCCTCGTTCAAGTCTCGAACATCGCAGGTATATAGCGAATCGATTGTGGTTGGAGTCATCTATAAGCTACTGTTCATATTCTTAAAAAGGAACTATGCCGTATGCTAAAACATATAAAAACAAATAATGCTTGAGTGTTGGTTTAGACATCGATACGTTAGTGAGCCCCTGTGGGCGTCTGGTGTCTGCGCTGTAGATGAAGAGAAATTTAGCCGGTGCTGTACCGCTGCTAGCCTGGGGCCTTTAAAAGGGAAGCTGAAGAGATTCTTTAATTCAGAAGAGCCGTAAAAGTTTTAATGTACGCACCTTAAAAATTTACGTGTCTTACGTTTTCTTTCGATCTTATTAGTGAGAGCGTCGTAACCGCCAATTAAATTTCGACGTAGCCCCGCCCATTGCGGACGCGCCGAGCGCAGGAGAGCGCGAGAGCGGAGAAAAAACTAGCAAAAGTGACGTCATCGGCGGGGTCACGTGATCTTTGTCAGCCACTAAGCTGCCTCGGGAATGCCGACGATGACGTGTGATGACGCTTTGGACTGATAGCGGGCAACGGAGAGGCTCGCCGCATGCCCTGCGAGCGGCAATCGGTGCGCGTACTTTTGTTCAAAATAAAGGCGGTTTCCAGAAAGCCATAGAAGTCAGCTCCTAGCTAAGATTTTGTGATATACGACCGCAAGCCGGTACAATCCTCATCCAGATAGAAACGGGAATGGGTGGCGATTGAACGCAAGATCTACGCACCCGTCGCCGTTCTCGGTGCGATCCTCTTCTCTGCCTTGCCCCCTTAGTATATTTCTTTGTTACGCGCTGCCCTCCTTCCCCACCTATATAAAAATGAGTATACTTCGCATGGTTCTCCGCTGGTCGTCACGGCAGCCACTGTCCTGACACCGTGATGACACTGGACAATCGATCGTATATATTAAGCAGAATAGCGACACTGGCACTATGGAAAAATAAAACGCTACGTCATCACAAAAAATAAAGAAGAAGAAACATCAAACGTAGGTTGATTGGAAGGGAGCGAGCGCGGTTTCCCGCGTGACAATCAATTTTGATCCGTGTCTCCAATGACGCTCAACTTCCCGGGAAGACGAGTCCTCCGCTCTCGCTCGACTTTCGTTTCGTTCCCAGATTTTTTCTCCCTCTTCAAACTTTTCATTTCTCCCTACTCTTGTCTTTGTGTCCCTTTTTCTTTTTTTTGGGGGGGGGGAGGGGAAGAAGAGGGAAGAGAGGAGTGTCTCGATTTCCCTTCCTCCGTTTCTATCTTTCCCTTTATCGATGCTCCCTTTTCCCTAGTTCAATATTGTAGTTCAGTTTTTCTTCCCTATTTATCCGACCTCCCAGTTCATATCCCTCCCCGCAAATCACATCTTCTCCTGTTTCTCTCGTACCCCACAATCTCTTTCTCAGCACTCTCCATGCTCCTTTCTCGCGACTTCACATCCCGCGTGCCTACTTCTACCATTCTCGCTAATTTCTTACCTCCTTCCCCTAATCTGTTTTTCTTTTTTCGTTTTCTGGTTTTCAGGGGAAGAGAGGTGTGTGTGTGTGTGTGTGTGTGTGTGTCTGTGTTTGTGTTTGTTTGTCTGCCTGTGTGTGTGTGTGTGTGCGTGTGAGGGGGGTTCACGATACTTTCTCTCGCCAGTTCATTTTCCTCGTTTTCTTCTCTATTTATCCAACCTCTCGTTTATATCCTTTTCCGCGTCCCCGATTTTTCCTTTTTCTCTCATCCCAACGATCTTTTTTTCATTCCTTCTTCATTTCCCCATCCCTCTTCCCCCTTTTCCACTTCTACCTTTCTTACTCATTTCCCACCTCCTCCCTCCCTATTATCCCCTATTGTCCCCCCCCCCAAAAAAAAAGAAAAAAAAAGCTTGTTATCAAAGCCGTCACAGAGGTTGCTCTTGTGTCGCGAAACTTTCGCATCGCGTCCTTCTGACATGTTCGAAGAAGGAGGTTTATTTTCGCCCGTTCGGAGTGGACGGATGAATGGATATTGGCCGTCCCCACCTAATTAGACGGCATGATAGCTCGCGCCACCTGGGTCCTTCGATTAGAACTGCCGCACATCAGGATGAAGCGCAGACGACGCTACGAAACATCGAAGCCAATCTAAGACCGTGTGAGTGTCACGTGAACCTCGTTCACGTGACATTTTCGTCAGAATACTAGGCACTGGAGAAACTCGGCAATCTGCGTTAAACTCCTATTTCGAACTCTTTTTGTTGACGTTCCGCCCATTGAAAAGCACGGCAAAAGTGCCGAAATACGCACCTGATCTCACCATACCGCCCTTTCCTTCCGCTCGATAAAGTCAGTCTGTTATGGTCACTGTCACCATGGTAACGAAGCGTCTGGCGAATAGACGCACATGCGAACGCAGAGTCTTAAGCCAGAAACAGCCGGCATCATTTCCCAAATGTCGTCTGCTATCTATAATGTCAACACGACAACGCTAGTTTGGGGTTCGGTCATCCCACGCTTCGCTGGCGGAAAATGAATTCTAAACTCAGATCCAAGCTTGCACCGAACCTCATCGAAACCGCCAAGTGTTCGGCAGGTGACCGCTTCCTGTTCTCAGCGTACACTCCCGCACCGGCGCGTCCGGCTTTGGCTAGCGTTGTCGCGTTGACTTTGGAAACGGCATTCGGAAAATGGCATCGGCCGTTCCTTGCTTCAGACGCCGTGTCGGCGTATGCGTCTATACAGGAGACGCTTTGTTGCTATGGCTACGGTGACCATAACGAACAGACACTATCACGCGGATGAATACGGCGGTGTGGCGAGATCAGGAGCTGGCATAGCGCTTTTGTAGCGTGAGCTACACTGGCCGAGGTTGAACAGTTTCGCGTGGCTGTCAAAGAGCCGTGCTGCGCAAGCGCGAGGAGCAGTGACGTCACACGGCGCACAGCTGACTCGCCGGAGCCGCCGCCGCCGACGCGCTCCGCCGCCGCCGCGCGCGCCTCGCCGGTCTGCGCATGCGCGAGGAGCAGTGACGTCACATGGCGCACAGCTGGCGCGCCAGAGCCGCCGTGCGCTCCGCCACCATCGCGCGCGTCTCGCCGGTCTGCGCATTTCAGAGGAGTGACGTCATAGCCGCGGCAGACGCACTGGTGCCGCCGCGTTCCCAGCTGTCCGCCTCCGTTGCGCAGTAGCCAAGTCTGACGCTGCACACCGGAGCCGCTTGATAGCGCCTCTCATTTTGTGCGCATAAGCTCACGCTACGTATATCCTGGCATAGCCGAGCTAAGCCACCGCAATTTTTGTCGTGCTTTTCAATGGGCGAAAGAGAACAAAAAGAGCTCGCGATGAGAACTTAACGCAGATGGCAAAATTTTGTTCAGCACTTCTGTTTTAACAAGCTTGCACAGAAATCTTGTTTCAAAATCAAAATCCAGACGAAGTTTTATTTTTTTATTTTTTTATTACAACATGGGGCTAAATTACCGATATGCCTCATTTCAAAGCACAAACACTGTCTCCAGATGCCAATGTGGTGAAATCGGCCAAGTCCATTTCTGCCCCTCACGGCGCGACATAATTATGATACGCTCCGAAAACGGCTGCAGTACTCGTTTTATTTTTTTCATCTCTTGTTTCGTTTTGCGTGCCCAAGATAAAAATAATAACTTACATTCTGCCCTCTGTCTCCGTTTTTTCTGATTTTTTTAAACAAGAACTAATGGTTTACTTGCAGGACAACATGCCGTGTCTTCGCGACCGAAACCCTCACTGCGGTTCTGTCAAAGTGGCGAGATCGAAGGTCTGTAATGACCTCAGACAAAGCTCTATAGTTATAATCCTTCTATGAAACGCTTTAGTTTTAACAAGCCTAAAGGACCAATGCGTAAGCAATTTATGCTTGGAATTTTAAAGCGCGCTGTAACACTGCTCACACATCAAATAAAGAAAATTTGGGTGGCGATGCAGACTATAGTTAGTTGGACTATAGTTGGAATGTTTGCTTCTTACATATATGCACGCTACGAACATGTTTTGCAGACAGTTTTCGTCTGAGCCATATGCGACGGGACTCTCATGCTAGGGAGAAAACAGGCTCGAGGCAGTAGGGAGTTTTAGGGAACTGTTTTGCACATTCCGTAGGCACGATGAGCCCTCCGGTTACGAACTGCGCATGCGCTACGCACACAAGACTCGCACATGCGTAGTTTGTACCGGAGGGCCCATCGTATACCGTATCGGATGGGCAAAAACGGTTCTCTAAAACTCCCTGGTGTCTGCAGACTGTCTTAGGATGATGTATAGGGTGGTCCAAGTCACCAGGTTCGATCTAGAATGGACTGTTAAAATCGACGCCTGTACGTATCAATCTCAACTTTTCGTCAAAGATGTATTTCACAGGTCGGTTTTTTTCTTGTAAAATTACAAAGCGTAGTTCTCTTTTAGTAAGAAATAGGAAACTTGCCAGGGTCAACGGCGGGCGGCGACGCAGACGACCAAAGTCGAGTGGCGGGGCGCGCTTGGCACTCGTATTGATAGATGGCGTTACCTCCTTATCGAGACGGCTCGCGACCACCGTGGTTTATTAAAATCAACGTAATCTTTATGTAATGTACCTTCCATTAAAAATAAATGCAGACAAAAAAGTAAAACTTAAAGTAAGAAAAAAAAAGCGCGTCTGCTTAAAGGTCCCATGAAACGAATTTTGGGCTGGGATGAATCATTTTAGATTGGGATTTTACCAATAGCACGACGTTCGGTGGGCCAAAAGAAAAAAAAGTAGAAAGTCAAAAGCCTGACTTTCAGGGCGAAAATTTGAAAACACAGCGGGACTATTTCGTATCCTCCTCCCCTCGTAAGCTCTTTGCCTTTTCACTGTGATACATCCGCGGTCCCAAAAGCGCGTTACCGGGTACAAACTGACGTCACACGAAGCCGGACCTCACTTCAATCCCTTCACCCCTAAGCTGACATTGTGGTGGAAGGTACGCGCTTGCCGGACCAATCAGTCGCCTCCCTTTCATCACCTGACCTCATTCTCTGCGCGTGCGTATGCGCGAAGGAGCGTCATCACGTGGCAAAAGATGTGGCTGGCCCAAGGAGCACGTAGCTTCCACAGCACTGTCAGCTTCGGGGTGAACGGGGTGGGGAAAGCAACTTTTTGTCTGAATTTTGAGCGACGGGCTAATCTTCTAGGGGAGAATGGATGTTTCCGGATTAGACAAACGAGAGTCCGAGCAGAGGGGCTTCCCTCTTTTCGTCTTCTTGAACTGTTTGGTGGAATGCTCGATTTATGAGTTGAGGAGGAAAGCCAAACGTGGGAAAAGTTGGATAAGCGTTTCATGACCCCTTTAACGACGGTGCTTTTGCTTGCCAATGGATTTCGTCTGCGTGTCGCTTGCTTTCTTTCGCTTGTCGGCTGCACCTTGCGACGCTGCTTCCGACGCCATCTATCAATACGCGCGCCAAACGCGGCCGCCCGCGCCTTGACCCCGTCAAGTTTCTTGGCCCTATTGTTTACAGAAAGGGAGCTACGTTTTGTAATTTTACAAGAAAAATCCGACCTGTGAAATACACCTTTGACGAAAAGTTTAGATTTCTGGCGTGCCGGCATCGATTTTTACGGTCTATTTTAGATCGAGCCTGTTGACTTGGGACACCCTATTGGTGCAGCCTGACTTCGGTTTTAAATCCTTCAATTACCCCACTGACGTTCTAGATGGCGTATGGTTTAAACACACATGCTCCGTAAGCTAAACTTGGATGGAAAAAAACTAAATATTCCTGAATTAAATGACTACTTTTTTGAAACGACCATTATTGATTACCTAAAAAGAACAGCTTCAGTATCGCTTAATAGCCTCCGTTTAAGAACACAAATTAGGTACTATAATGGCAAAATTTCCTCGGTAACTTTAGCGAAATAAGTTCCCCCCTCCCCCAAATTGAGCGGAGAAATTGACATCACGGGACTTCAACACCAATTCAGGTTCCCGCTAAATTTAGCGGGGAAAATGAAGTCACATGACTTCGTGTCACGTCACCCATGAAGAAATTCAGTTTCTCCGCTAGATTTAGCGGGAAATTGACGCCATGTGACCTCAACACCAATACAATTTTTCGCTAAATTTAGCAGGGCGGTTACGCCGACGGCGACGGCGACAGCGACGCCGCGTAGCACAGAAAATGATCGACTAAGAGCTGCGCTCTAGAAAAATGAAATTATGCAGCGAGCTAATTAGAAAATATTATAATCTAAAAAAGATATAGTTCGAGTGCAAGCAAGCTGGCGTAGGTTGAACATGATGGTAAACATGAGGCTGGGGTAGGAAAACGGAAAAAGAGAAGGATGACAGAAAAAAACAGGTAACGTCTCAAACTCAGCTACAAACTCCAGCTCGCTTGCACCTTTGCATTGATTGCATCATTATCATAACCTTAAAATACAGGCCGTTCACACTTGTAAGTGTTAGACTGGTCGCAGCCCATAGAAACCGTTGGTTCTACTGACGTCTAACTCCTGGTTAGCTCAGTTGGTAGATCGCTCCACTGGAAATGGAGAGGTCCCGGGTTCGATACCAGGACCAGGCGGAATTTTCCGGTCGCATACCAGTCACCTAGCTGTGTTTGGAGATTAGTGTTTGTCCTTTGTCCCTCTTGATCCCCTTCTTCAGGGATTGTTAACGTCCTTCTTGTCCAGCTCGCTTGCACCTTTCCATTATTTGCATTATTATCATAGTTACTAGATTTGCTTTCTATAACAAAATAAATAAAAATAATCGAGTTTCTTAGTAGAGAGCATTTCACCTCCTGGAAGACGCATGTCTCACGAACGAAAACGTAATTAACTATCATACACACAGAACACGTTTAAAGGGTAACTGCAAAGAAAAAAAAAGTGTATTTATAAACAGCCTAATTGGGACAACCATGTCACAAAAGAATTTTTCCACCAAAAACAAAAATTTGTACAGCAACATTTATTGTGCGAGATTGATTTTAGTTTGCGGCTATTTCGTCCGTTTTAAATCGTGCGCCACAAAGCTGGTATTATACGTCACGTAGTGGCTGCTAAACGTCACGGAGTGACGTATTACAGTTACTCCGCGCACGTCGAAAGAGCGGGAGTTTCAAATGTGGAGAAGTTGTGACTACGACTAAATGACGTCCTGTTGCGTAAATACAGCTATAAAAAATTTGTTCTTTCGCGGAAGATTTGTTTTGTGACATGCTTGTTCCATT
Organism: Ixodes ricinus; assembly: GCA_037355805.1. Classification (NCBI taxonomy): domain Eukaryota; kingdom Metazoa; phylum Arthropoda; class Arachnida; order Ixodida; family Ixodidae; genus Ixodes; species Ixodes ricinus. The sequence goes on along the minus strand of JAZHYW010029054.1, from coordinate 25,107 downwards.
TAGGCTCTTTAAAAAACTCTTTTTTTTCTTTGCAGTTACCCTTTAATTATAGCCGAAGTGGCTCGCATCACGAAATAATTGCGAAGAGGGACCGAGGTCCAATTTGTACATCGGCGATGTGGAACAAACTTCATTATCAGACACAGCACGCGCCCTTTCCATTCCCGAGGGGAGCATATTCCGGTACATAATTAATGTTATTTGACTTCTAGTTTTGGGAAAGTCCCTATTTAGACGCAAGCTCCAAAAATTGATTTCGCAAAAAAAAAAAGACTGTCACACACATCGTTAAGTTTAGTCTCTTGTTTATATTTATCTGAATTTGGTCGTTTTATATTAGATTACCGAGCAAGATGTTTATTTTTTCTATGTATATATATATATATATATATATATTACGAAATCTCTACGTTTTCAAGATAGCAGGCCACGTTAAAGGAACTTCCAGGTTTCCTTCTTTTGAGAAAGAGGCAATATAGCCACAAAAAGGTCTTTCACAACAAAAAACAAAAGTTAATTTTTTTTAGTAAAGTGGGTTTTTTTATTTTAAAAAAATACTTTAAATTTTAATCAATTCGCCCGAGTAACTGCTGAGAACGCTTGCCAAATTCCTTCGATTACGCAAAAAAAAATATCCTTCTGTCTTTTTTAATTTAGAGCGCAGCTCTTAGGCGCCCGTTTCTGGCTTGAGCGGCGTCGCCGTCGGCGTCGGCGTAACCGTAAGGTCACGTGACTCCCCCAAGGTCGCGTGACCCCCCCCCTCCCCGAGGTCACGTGAGCCCCGTGAGGAGAGGAGAAAGGAGGGGTACACCCTCCCCTCAGTACCCTTCCCTCCTCCTCCTCAAGAGCTGCACTCCAATTCGGCGTTACAGGGAATTGTAAACGGCCTTCATATTTTTTTTCACCCCTTCCATTTTTTTAATTTTGAATAGGTTGTTATTATTTTTTTTTTAATATCCTTACCTCGCTTTTTTATAGCTCGATGCAGGCGCTCAGTTTTCTTTGCGAACAGCTTCGAAACCTTTTCCCTCACCTTATCGGTACTTTAACTTTGAAACGTGCTAGCCGCAGTCCGATCTCAAAGACGTCTCTCTTGTGCCTGATTAGTTTCACCTCTTTTTATGTTCATTTACTCATTTATTCGGGTCATGTTGCTGCATCTAAAAGGCATCATTGCAGGGAGAAGATGCCTACACATTTTCAGAAAGTTACAAATATAGGGTAACATACACGTGTACATATTGCTCTATATCCGTAACTTTCCTGAAAGGAAAATGGGCTGCGTATTCGTATAATATATAATATACATAATAAATACGCAGCCTTTTTTTCCTTTCAAGCCTTACATCACGGAGATATTTGTTCGCACCAAACGCGGCGCAAAACCACGAAAAAAAAGCTGTTTTCCTCCCTTTTGTATTGTACTCTTTTTTTTTCCCAGAAGAGAAGATTGCCTCTTGCACTTGTATGTGCAGTTCAGAAGGCATACGTTGCACACGTACCGTTCCTTCTATCAAATTTGTTCTTTCCTTCACGTGCGCACCGGTGGGTGTTCTGGTTTTCTCCATACAGTCCATATCACCATGCGTCCGATCAAAGCGAACGCTACTGAACCAAGCCGAGCCAAGCCAATCCATCACTGTGAAGGCGTGTCACGTGACAACACCCACCCGCGCATCGCATGCGGCGCTCCCGGAGGTCACGTGACGCGACCACGGCATTGGATTGGCTACGATGGCTCGTAGCCTTCTGCGCGGTTCATCGTAAGGGTAAACGGCGTGTATAGCGCCAAAATACTCCAATTGCGCTTTACCTTTTTTTTTATTGTAAATCTGTTTGTTTGCTTTCTTCTCAAATCGTGACTTTGTGGCGTAATAGAATTCGCCGCGGCCACCGAAACAAGGATGATAAGACTGGAGCAAGAAGGGACCCCAATGTATTCTCGTGTTTGGTCACAGTGAACGTCGTAACAAAGAAGCCATTTTTTGTGTTATTTTTTTCAAAATTGCTGATTTTGTTAAAAATGAAAAAAAGAAAGAAGAAGAGCCTTACGCTTATGTGCGAATAAGAGGTGGCAGCACCCTGTCTGTGTGTTTCTTCGACCTCGTCCTACGTCTTTTTTGCGCTGTTCCCACCAATCACAGTGGCATCGACATTTCGGATCACTGTAAAAGCCGGTTCAGACACTTGCGTTTGAGTGCGTTTGACTGCGTTGCGGCGAGAACCGAAAGCGAGTCACCGGCACATCTGTGCTTCGTATGAAGCGTGAATCCAATTCAAGGCATCATCTTGACACGCGATATAAGCAGCAGGGATGTCCTGGTGTCTCGCTGCCGCAACGCAATCAAACGCAGTCAAACGCAACTGTGTGAACTGGCTTAAGATGAGCCGAAAAATCGGCGCTGTGTCGTATTCGGGCGCATTCAGAGAGGCTTTTTTCCCCCTTTTTTATTTATAAAGCGTATACATGTAGTATGAGTACACCCATATATTGTGTCTTTTGGTGCGTGCGGAATGCCGGTTTTTAAAGAATAACGACGATGCGAGACACCATAAAACGATATTGTTTGTTTATTTTAATGACCGAATATTGCTCAGTTTGTTCTACAGAAAGAGGAGTACGTAGCTGAGACAAGGGAGGGAAACGTGTGATTTTTGTAGTGAAGTTTTGGAAATGATCAGTGGACGAGTATTTAACGGACCGCAGCGTGGAACGCGTGGAGCGCGTGGAGCGAAAGCTCGCGCTGCACAACCCAGGGTCCCTCAGGTTCAATCCCCACCCCTTCCCGTTTCGATCTGGATGAGCGTCGTACCGGCGTGCGTTCGTGCATCACTATACCGCGTGGTGCACGTTAATTAAAGACCCCAGGGCCCGTTTGCTCGAAGCTGGTTAACTAACCGCGGTTGACCGTATTTCCCTACGAGGGGGAATTTTAGGTCATGTGACCGGCAGAGTAAGGACGGCGGGGAAACATGGCGGTGCCCCACTCAGTGAGCGCCGCTCGCTTTGGAACTAATATGTCGTTGTAGCTGCAATATCCGGCGCGTTTGTCAGCAATGACTGGTGCAGGAGGCTTTCGATTTGCATTACCTCACTTAAAACGCAAAGCATGAGCAATGACCTCACCGCATTTTTAGATAGTCTTTCGATTCTGGCATTTCCTAAGCCTAAATGAACGCGATAGTTGTCGGCATGGCAACGTCTTTGAAAAGTGGATTGCCTTGACTCAGTCGGTTGGGTATACTGATAGCACACAAAAGCAGACAGCGTCCCCATAGACCTTTTGCTAAATTTTCCAAGCACCGAGGTGCATGCTACGAGTACACTGTACTACGAGTGTAGTTACACGCGCTGCGCGTGCTGGCGTCTGCAGTAGTAAGTATTCTAAAGCAAAAACCCTACAACAAATTTGCCGTGCACGCGCGTTCGTCAAAGATTTATTATGATTATTTACTTCGAATATTTTATAAGTAAAGGCCAGCGCTCGCGCATCGTTGAATTACACTTCCAGTGTTCTCCTCGGTGTTAGGGTAATTTACTAATAGGTCGATTTTCACTAGAGCCGAATTACAGGTTTTTTCAATTTATGACGGTGTTATATACAGTTCTTACATGCTGGGCAACCATACTGCCGGTGTAACGCCCGCCTTTCACTGCTCACTTCTTTCTGATCGTTTCTAGGACTGAACTTCGTCGTCCTTTTTCGAACTTGGAAGGAAATTTCAACGAGGCTTGTCTTCACTTCAGACAGCCAAATATTTAGAAGATTTCCAAACCAGGGTCAATTTAGTTTTGCCTTACCGATTACCTGTACTACAAGCAATAAAAATTGTTTCTTGAGATGAAATGTATGCTGCGCTGTGTCGCGAAAACATGGTAGCGCGCATTTTAGGGTCCCCCCCCCCATTTCGGGAACCTTTCCACGGAAGCCACTTATATTCGCTACAGCCAGGAGGTGACACCAGTTACCACACTATTATAAAGCACGGAGCTATCGCTCATCCAGCCCTCGAGAAACTTAGCTAGGTACTTTTAGGTACCTAGTAGGGAAGGGCGGTTAACTTTTAACCGCGGTTAAAGTTAACCGGCTTCGAGCAAACGGGCCCAGGCTAGCGGCCGTACTGCACTTGACTGCACTGACTGAATTTCTTTGAACCTCGGGGACTTCCCCCACCCTCATTTGATTAAATGTCTCATCTACCGCTGAGAGACAAGTCGCCAGTTGCGGCGCGGCAGACTATAACTTCCGGCTGTCTAAAGTCATATACAACACGTCTGGTTTTTTTGAAAATTATACGGGACTATTATGGCGTCCGGTCCGAAGCCCAATACAGGCTTTTTCAAAATTGTGCGCCATCTAGGAGCAGCTGCGCCAATTATTCAAGTACGCCGTGGTTTGGACACGCACTCTGAGCTCGTATATGACGCGACGTGCGCGTTGGCTCTCGGCGTGAACTCGGCTGCCGCGCGGATCGAGAACGAATGCTTTCGGCGAGGACTCGGCTGCAGCTCGGATCGAGAATGAGTGCTTTCGGTCAGGATTCTGATCCTTCCACACGCTTAGGGCCTCAAGGAATGGCCACCGCAAACGCTGCTTGATGGAGTTTATGGAAAGTGTCTATTGCCGAGTTGGACGTTGCGTGAGGTGGCCGTTCACGGGCTTTGATCGTTCTATCGGTGATTTCCATCGCGTGCTTTCGAGACCTACTTTCGCGGCTTCGTCTTTAAAGCCGCCAGGCGCTGCGAGTGAGCTGATTGGCTCGGCGTCCTGGCGAACGAACTTGCCGCCAGGGACTCAAACCGAAAATAAAGGTTTCGGTTACGGTTACGGTTACCGCTTCCTGTTGATAACGGTTTCGTTTCGGTTTTTTACGGTTTCAATTTTTACGGTTTCGGTTACCGGTTACACGTTCCTAAAAACCGGTTTATTTTGGTTTTTCCAATAATGTGTTCAATTGGAATGCTAGACAGCCGTTTTATAATAAACGGTTTAAAGAAATCCCATATATCCAACAACGTGAAATTCAACGAGCTTAGAAACGGCTTAATACTTCTAATTGGTCAAAAGTTGCACACGTTTCTAGCTCCAACGCTTGTTCATTACATCTACTTACATTCTATAGTTTGATACCCGAGCATACGTGTTACTTCCGCTACTTGAAGATCATCGCAATCTATATTAAAAAAAATTGAAAAAAAATATTTCTACTGTGTCGATGGGCAGTATTTGTAGATAACCCTAAGAAAGTTCCCACTGAGTTCTGGAAGAGCCATTCGCACCTTCTCATTGCTATAGTTTATTTCAACCTAATGCATGCAGACGAGTCTTTGCCCACACTGACGGAAGGAGCAGAACTATAGCCATCCTCTAGTAAAATACTGCTAGGTGCAATAAAGTAATAAAATTGAAAGCTGTGCTAGTTGGTGAAAATCATACATAATATGAATGCAAAAGCCCAAAAGAAGGAAGACAAAGGAGCTGAACGAACAACACAGAAACAACACAGAAAGCTGCAAATATTTGTCATGCGTTGTTCGTTCCTTTCCCTAGTCTTCGTTGTTGTGTCATGTTACACCCACGTCATGTTTGCTATTTCCAAGCAATTACCTATGGTTATCGAAGCGCACGTCTCTCGCTGACTGATTTTGTGACGCTAAAAAAATGGTGCATTTATATATAAGAAAAACAAAAATAAAAACACGTGTGGACGCAGAAAATGAAAATAAAGTGCGGACGTATCTTATTTATACTGTATATATATATATATATATATATATATATATATATATATATATATATATATATATATATATATATATATATATATATTCGAAAATATGCAGATGAATGAACAGTACTTCATCGAATGAATCAATGTTTTACGAAACCGCCGAAAGCCAAAATAAATGGCGAGCCAAGATTTGAACCCTGGGCCTCCCAATGTCCTGTCGGGTGTGCTTATTTATATTAAATTATATTATATTATATTATATTATATTATATTATATTATATTATAATATATTATATTATATTATAATATATTATACAGGCCCCGTGCTACCTGGCATTTCGAATCCTCTTTATGGCTCTCGGTTTTCGGTGCCTATATGTTTCCACTCCGCTTAAGTGCGCTTCAAACTTAAGTTACTCTTTCCAGCCCACTTCCACCGCCATTTTTTCCACTTCTTACTTCGCGAACGTAAACAACGTTGGCAGTTCTGTAGTCTAGAAAGCCCTGGTAACTGTGAGGCCACATCCGTTTCCGTTCATACGAGGAGTCGGAGTCTCAGCGGGATGGCGGTACGTGGTGGCTGTAGCCTCTTGTTCAGTTGCTTCCTGTTTTTAAGTTGCGAGCAGGAAGTGCGTTGCTTTTGTCCGAAACGCGGTTCCCGCGCCAAGATGGACGCAACAGACCGTGCATCGCACCCGAAACCTCGCCGTCGGACACGAGAGCGGTGGGGCTCCCTAGCAGGGCTCAGCCCTAACGAGGTTTAGCGGCACGACCGGCGAGTGTGACAAAATGGTGGACGAAAACAGCCGTTCAGGCTGCCAGTGGTAACGAGTGGAAACACTGTGGTTGTCGGCAACAAGTATCACAGAACGTTGATCGCCACCTAAGCAGCGGCAAGCGTCGCGGAAACATGTAGGCACCCTAGGTTTTCCTTCTTCGCCACCTGCTTAACACAGTCTTCAGACCAAATTCCTCTTTCACCCAACTGACTTCCCTTTCTTCTGCAGTGTTTGGTCGACTTTGCCGTCACTGCGCACCGCTCCACCTTTCCCGCTACCCAACAGCGCATGGCAGATACCTCGGAGTCGGTTTGGGATTGACTTACAGGGGGCTATGCGCAGGCAATCATAGCCCCTCTGCCAGGCTGAATATACCTCTGGGAAGGACTCGCCGCGTTCTGACGCATGCATTGGCGAAGGAGTCTTCTATAGCGGATCAACACAGCTTTGGCTCTAGCACTGCACCGCGGCCATGGACGAGCTTTGCCTTGGGCTATTGCCAGTGCCGTTTCTCTTCTTTTCTTAATAAAGATATCTCAATGCTGGGTACCGTCGGTCATGAGCCCCGCCGACCTGCCATTGTAGGGCTTGACACGCGATGGCAAGCCGGTGGACCATTGAGTCCTCGCGCTCTCAGCGCGAGACATCTTTTCCTCTCATGCAGAGGGCGGCGGACGAATCGAGGAAACGTCCGAACGGTTTCCTGAGCTTTTCAATAAATGTTAATAAATAAATAAATAAAGAAAAATGGCACAGAGAATAGCCCAAGGCAGCTCGTCCATGGCTCCAGCGCAGCGCGAGAGCGAAAGCCCTGTTCTCCGTGTGCAGAAGTGCTCCTTTCATCTCTGTTTCACCTTATGTTGTACCGCAGGGTAGGCTACAAGCGCGAGCTCCTTGCTCTGGGAGCAGATCTCGGCGGCAACAAGCTCTCGTGACTTAAGAGCAGCTGCCAGCGCTATGAGCTCGCGCTTCTAGCCTCCGCTACGGTACAACATAAGGTGAAACGGAGTGTAAGCGATACACGCGCACCACAACGTGGCGAGCCTTTCCCGAAGCATATTGGTCTCGGCAGAGAGGCGATTATTGCCTGCTCAGAGTCCCCAACATCTACGCCGTAACCGAATCCGGAGGCATCTGCTCATGCGCAGTTGGGTAGTGGGAAAAAGGGAGCGGTCGGCAGTGCGGCAAAGTCGGCCAAACACGCAGAAGAAAGGGAAGGTAGTTGAGTGAAAGAGAAATTTGGTCTGAAACTTTGTCAAACGAGGGACGAAGAAGAAAATTACACCATCTTCCCGAGGGGGAACCATGGGGTGATGCGGAGCATCGCGGATCGTAATTAATTTATTCCCTTCTTGACTGATTTCTTTTGGCCGGCCGGATTTGGGCTGCGGCGGACGCGAGCGGCCGAGAAACGCTAGCAGACGACAGCCGCAGAGTTGCGGGGAAAGCCCACCCCACTGGAAAGCCCTGGCGTGGCGCTGCGACCCGCGCGCCCAAAACTATCCTCCTTCACTCCTCCGGGGAACGCGCAGCGCTACCGCTGCTTATATTCACACTTGAAGGAGAGGAGACTAGAGGAGGAGAGCTGCGCATGCGCGCGCGGTGTGAGTGGAAGCGAACGCACGCGAAGTGCACGCAGCTGGTAGAGAGAGAGAGAGCGGAGAGAGCAACGCGCAGCTGTTGGAGAGAGGGAAGGAGGAGAGTTGCGCATGCGTAGTGTGAGTGCGGACTACGACGCCGACGCCGACGCCGCGGGACATAGACCCGAGCAAGAGATGCTCCGCATCTAAAAAGCCCAGAGTTATAGAGAGAAAAGCAAATGCCAAGTAGCCCGCGGCCTCCTAGAGCGCCTCCAGCGAGCGGAGGACGCGAGGAATGGCTCAGAGCCGTTCTGGCGTGTGCGAAATGGTGTCATCGGCTGTGTCGAGCCTAAACCCAAGAAAACCCCATGCGTCGCGTGCGCTCTGCTCGTGTCGCTTAGTGTTTAAGCGAAATCCCGACCGCAGTAAGTCCTCCACGAGGAGGCGCACCGTAGACGCCAACCTGTCTGGGTCGGGATGGGCGCACAAAACGGTGTCTATGTGAGACCAAGCCCAGAGTCCACGCACGCGCATTTCCCCGGCAATGGTTGTTGCCAAGAGCTGCCTGTAAAACGGCGCCGGGTGTATCACGAAGGTCGTACGGCAAAAACGGCGGTAACTGGCGGCCTACTTAAATCTGGTCAGGTTACGGGAGGAGGGATGAAGCGCGATATGGTAAAAGACCTCGGCAATGTCGAGCTTCACCATATACGCTTGAGGCGGGAGGAGGTTTACTTGATGGCCTGGGGTAGCGGAGTCAGGCGGAACTGAGGTGCCTGGAGGTAAGGAGTAAGTGCGGCGCAGTCCAAAACAAAGCGGGACTCGGTGGCTGACTTGGATACGAGGAAGACGGGGTTGAAGTACAGACCACGTGCGTTCGATGATGCCGCCAACATGTTGGTTATGGCGGCATCGATCGTGGGGACCTGGTCAGAGAGAGGTGGGCGGGCCGTCAAGCACGAAGCCTTCATGCAGCAATAGGAAAGTGCGCCGAAGTCGGGCGGCCCGTGAAAACTATGCCTCAATAAACATTGCCCAGTCGACTTAAGGTGCTTACTGGGTCGCGTGGACTGGCGGCGGAGGTCCCATCGCTTTCGACTTGTAGGCAGTGCTACCGGGTCCGAATCGGAGTCTTCGATGTCGCTTTGTTTGTTTGTAGTGTGTTCCTTTGTCTTGGTATGGTTTTCCTCCTCGCCATCGTACGTGCCGAAGGAGTCGTCATCGGCGTGGGGCGCGATGACACTCTCGGTCCTGCTTGAGCCACGCAAGGGATTCGCTCTGCGGCGGTGGCCGTCTTCAGTCCATCATCAAAGACGGGCAAGAAAAAGCAGACACGCCAGCCGCGTCGCATATGGGCGAGAACGTCCTCGACTGGGAAAACGTCCAGGAGAACACGGACCGTGCCGTCGATTACGGCACTGGTGGAGTTTTGAAGACCCAGGGTAGCTGCCGGTTTCACAGTTAGAGGGGGCCTCTTGAACTTGGTGCCTGGGTGGTAACTGGTGTTCGCGGGACCACGAGACATGTGGCGTCCGCGTCGAGGCTGGTTGGGTAGTTGGTCGGGGAGCTCTGAAAACCTCGGACTCGAGCCTGCACGTCTCGGACACTATAGCTAGAGTTTCTCATATGCTTCCCCGAAGGGGGAGCGGAGTTGCGCATTTGATTTCCCCGCGCCGCCACGCCGCTATTCGCCGAGATCCATCACGTGAGGAGCAAAGCATCCGGCGCCGTGCAAGAAAGCCACCTTTACGGTCGCTCCGCCGACGTTTCTCGCGCCCCGGCGTATGTTCCCCTGCTTTCGCCCTCCTTCTCCTCCTCTCCTGTTTTCCATGCGCGGCGGCGCGCGGCGCCGCTATTCGCCAAATTTAGTCACGTGAGGAGCAAAGCATCCAGGGCGTGCGGGAAAGCCGGCGCTACGGCCACCCGCCGAGGCTGAATGCGCAACTCTGCTACCGTAGGTAGCTATACAGGAACTCTAGCTATAGCCAGAGCCGTATATTAGGAGAGTTTGGACAATAGGCGGAGCAAAGGCCGCCGCCAGCGCCGAAGATTCCCCCACGCTTAGAGCGTAAACTAAATTTGTGACACAGCGTCGACCAATCAGGAGACCTCTACTCCATCTCACAAATGTCTGCAGTGAAGACAAAGGCACAGGCGCGTGAGCCTAGCTCAGCGAAACGCTTTTGTTTGTACGAGACCTCGTGCATAGGAGGCACTTTCCAAGCCACGCGCTCGTGCCCATGCCTTTGTCTGCACTGCTAGAACAGCGTCCTGAGACTGGCTGAAAGAAAACAGTGCAAAGGGTGGGGTGCGCGAGCGTCTTGAGACGCGGAGTTCCGCTCGGCACGGCTCAAATTATACTTCGTTTCACTTTATCTGCGAGCGAAGCCAAAGCTAGAAGCGCGAGACCAGCGCTTTTTTGCATTTCTCCCCAGCTCGCGCGCTCGAGCAAAGCCTGAACGCACGGAGCTTCCGTGCTCGCGCTTCCAGTTTTGCCTTCGCTCGCACATAAGGTGAAACGAAGTATAGTCGTGTCACATATTTAGATCACACGACCACCGCTAGGGGCTGTTTCGCGGCCTGTGGTTGGCCCCGAGATGCTCGCCTATCCAAACCAATGTATGGCCAAACTCTCTCAATAAATGGCTCTGACTATAGCCGTCCTCTAGTTCCCTCTGGCGACGACGTCGGAAAAGTTCCAGTCCATCGAAAATGAGATGCGGTGTGCAGTGAGCAGGGTGTCCCAGTAGAACCGATTCGGGTGGAGATGACGGATCTCGTGGACATCTCTCGTGGACAAACTTCTAGTGTTCTGGGCGAGGTCGCGGGGGATCGGTGGCCGAGTGGGCTAAAGCGCACACCCAGCTCGACGCGCGTGGAGCGAAAGCTCGCGCTGCAGAACCCAGGGATCCTGGGTTCGAGCCCCACCCTGCCCGTTTTGATCTGGATGAGCATCGTACCGGCGTGCGGTCGTGTATCACTACTGCGTGGTACGTCAAAGACCCCAGGCTAGCGGTTGTACTGCACTGGCTAAATCGTGCTCATCTACAGCGAGTGACTTGTCGCAACTTTAAATGGCTGACCAACTACAGCTGTATAAACATCCCCACAACCTGATTTTTTTTGGGCGAGGTCGCGCAGAATGTCGTAGGCCTGACGGACCCTCGCTTCTGGAATGGGCGGTGGGGCTTCAGTGCAGGTAGTCGGATCGCGCTGGTGACTCTCGTAGAAATGATTCCAGTAGAAGCCATGCCTCGGCGGAAGCATGGAAAGGGCCCCGGCGACGCTAGAAGCGATCTCTTGGCGCGTCTGTAGATGTTTGAGCTCACCGTGCTGACGTTCGAATAGCTCGCGCTAAGAGTCCTGCGGAGAGGGACTGTTGAGACTGCTGGCCGTGTGGGGCAAGACCGACCATGGCATCAACGATGGAAGCGGGGCAGCTCCCAAGGTTGAGGGCGAAGGAGGCAGCAATGGCATCCCTTGTCTGTTGGACGAGGGCGGCTCCGTCATCGGCGGCCAAGTTCGTTGCGCGTTCGACGACAAGGCATCCTTCCTCCTGGCTTGTTCCCTTGTCATGCTGAGATGCGTGGCCAGCGCCGGTAGGCTGCCACTGGGTTCGGAAGAGAGTCTCGGCAGGAAAAGAAAAACTCGGAAACCCTTCGGATGTTTCCTCGTTCCTTCCGTCGCTCCCGGTTTATATATATATATATATATATATATATATATATATATATATATATATATATATATATATATATATATATATATATACACACTCATACAAAACGCCAATGTCAAACCTCTGACATTTTTTTTTTCTTTCTGTGTTGTTTCAATATCGTCACTCGCGAACACGTTTCAGACTAAATGAATACCAGTTTTTTTGTTTTTTTGCGACAGCTCTGCATGATGGTCAACTTACCTCGTTTATTCAAACTGGCTACTGCATGTCAGAAACATCGGTGGTTTTGATAGAACTGAGTTTGATGGACATCTGAGAATTCTAACTTACTAGTTAATACCCTGAAGCAACACGTAATGAATACGTGTAGCGATGTAGGAGTGTGGCAGATTTAGAAACAGATACTTTTTTTATTATAAGCTCGACCAGTGAGTCCAACTAGTATTCTTAATCCTGAAGTTAGATTGAACGGAAATATATTACCAGATGCACCACTCGCCGAGAGTATCTCTGTCAAATGGCCACAGCATTTCAAAGATCTCTCCTTCAGGTCATACTTGAGAAAAACTAATATTTTTATATTTCGGTTAATATCGGTTAAAACCGGTTACCGGTGAATAATTTTCGGTTACGGTTACGGTTACGGTTTTTATAAATTTTAAATAACGGTTTCGTTCCGGTTACGGTTACTGAAAAATTTCGTTCCTAAACGGTTTTCGGTTTCGGTTACGGTTACGGTTTGAGTCCCTGCTTGCCGCTACAACTCTCTGTTCTAGCCGTTAGGTTCCGTCCCTTTCGCAGAAGTCGTCAGTGGTCCGCGACAGATGAAGAACCCACTAGATGATTCCCGACACGAGGAAGAGTTTTCCCTCTTTCGTAATCCTTCGTCCCAATTGCGCAGCCAAAGCCCAGCGGGAGGCAGACGAGGGACGTGCTGGAGGCCTGATCATCTCCTGGGTTCTACCCGGTCGCCGACTATAGGCGGTGCTGGCCCTTCCCTTTTCAACTGGACGGTGTCTTGCGCCACCTAGCCGCTCACTCTGTTGCAGGTTACAGAAGAGCGGGTTCATAAGCTCCTTCCGCAAAGCTCTCCACTCTTTGCCGGTTGGCCGAGAGAATGCTGCAGAGGGCGAGAGTAAATTTCCTCCTCTCCAGTTCGCTCTGCCGAAGGGCTTAGGGTGGAGGATAATAGCGCTAAAAAGACGACATGAACAAGTTAAAGAACGACGAACACCACCGATAGCTTCTGCAACTGAAGTTTAATAACAGAAAACAAAACGTAGACACCATGATGTCAAAAAAGAAACACTTGACCTAGGTAAAGTACTTCGTCAAGCTACATCTTATCACATTATTCTGTACCGCTCAAACAATTTCAGGTATGCTACCTCAGAGCCAAATTAAAGGAGTGGTGCAACGATATTCAACTTTATTGTTTATCACTTTACACGAGCTTACTGGTGCTAGTGGGACTCAAGGATACTCGCACGCAACGCCACTGGCCAAGAAACTCCTTTGTTGCGGTGTAATTTCAAGGACAAAAGCGATCATTTTCATGCAATCTCTCCTTTGCAAAATTTGATGACGTAACGTGGGGACCGCAGTACACCCATATGACGATATTTGAATGCGGTTCATATATTCGCCCCGAGCATTGCGTGGGCACTCGATTCGGGCTCGTGATAATTACTAGCTCGAGAAGCATTCGGGTAGTGGCCCGTGTCCAATCGCTGCAATGACGACAATAGCCGAGCCATAACAATGTCTGGAACTCAGCGCGTGTCCTGTGCTTTGCCAACCCCAGCGCGTGGCTATGATCAACATTGGCGGCATATAATCGCCTCCAGATCGCGTGGCCGCTTGTTCTGGCTGCGAGTTGAGGGGGTGAACGATGCTCGTTTTTCTTTAATTTTTTGGAGGACTTCTATTGCGTGGGGTGAAAAACGAACGCGTGTTTCATAGGTCATTAACGTCAGGGATCCGTTCTAAGCAATATTTGCGCAAATTTCAAAAATTGTTGCCTCGCCCGCTTAACAAAGCGGTCCAGGGGGACGTTGACACACGTGCCCTCGTCGCACTGCGTCCATTACCTTGTCCGTCGTCTTTTTGGGGCTTGTATCCTAAACAATAAATGCCGAACTGCACTATCAGAAATAGGGGGTGTCATACTTACCCTTGTACCATATATGATACCGCAAAACAACATTTGGACGTTCAGTCCACTGACGTCGAACTTGACGATAGCAATTCTTACGAGTGGCTTGATAGCTCTGAGATATACCTTACTAAATAGTTCATACACGTATCAAAGATAAAAAAATAAAACAGAATTTGCAGCAGGACCAACAAAACCTCGAACTTTTTCCTGTAGTCTTTAACGCAACAATTAAAAAAAATAAAAAGTCGTATCACTCGGCTATCAATTCCCCGTAAAGTCGGTGCCGTCGGTTCGACGTCAGTGGACTGCACGTCGAATTGTGGTTTTTAGGGTGTTATGTATGGGACAATGGGTGTAAGTACTACACCCCTATTTCCGAGAGCGTGGTTCAAGTGCATACCCTTCTAGAGTGGAGGGCTTGGTGGGAGGAGCTTGCCCTGCTTTTCTTATCCTGCAACAGAGCATGGGGTTTGGTTTATCGATGGCGCCCTCTATGGCCAGCGGAAGGTACCAATAAGGATCTTTCTGTCTGTGTCACCAGAGCGGGCTGCCTTCGAGGACAACCACGCACGTGTTCAACGGGGATTTTGTGAACCGCGACATGCACTCGGTCGAGGTGCTCGTGCTGCTGCTCGTCTGCATGCTCGTCTGGAAGGACGCCGTGTTCCTCAACCGGGGGAACCACGAGAACTTTAACGTCAACCTCATCTATTTGTCATTGCGACTTTTACGGCGCGCGTTTAGTATCCCCCTACCTCTGTTTCACATTTCGGCCGCAAGGGCGCGATATATTTTGCTCCTGGTTCGCAAGAGCGAATCGGGCCCGTTAAAAAAAGGAGGGAATATTTGATAACTCTATAGTAAGTGCGTTATTGTTTGAGGCTAGGACGGGGATTTGGAGAGCTAGGGCGTACAGGGTCAAACACCAAGAGATGGATACAACGTGCATTATAGGGGGTGGAACGGGGGGGGGGGGGGGGGGGAATCGAGACAGGTTCAAATACCGAAAGATGGATACAACGTGCATTATATTATAGGGGGGGGGGGGAGGTGGAATCGAGACACCAGGGAATGTCATTATGCAATATGAATTTCTCTCCGGTCACCCAAGGATATCACGCCAATCAGGCTGACCTCCTGAGGGCCCTGGTATTCCATAAGTCCGGTGAAACAACGTTTTGAAAAGTAAGAGCTTCCTAAGAAAAGATTAGAGGAATGGTCGCTAAAATTAAGGGACGGATGGAGTTCGAACCTAATTAAATTAGCTTAAAGACTATTTGATGGGAAGCTAAAAAATATTGCTTTGCTAGGTGGCGCAAGTCGCCACCCGATTCAAAGAGGAACAGCCGACATGCATCCATCCATCCACTTAGATGTGTGGAAGCTCCTCGCTCCTCACCTTCTTGACTTTTACGCTGGCTGGCATCGCCTCGTCTATAGTTGCGGAAATGCCCGTTTTAGTGTCGTTTGTATCTCCATTTTTGCGACAAGAGAAAACCCTACTATGCTCGATATCACATTAAAAAAAGTTTTGCGCATTATTTATTTTCTGCGCGAGGTAGTTCTTACAAGATTTGGTTGTCGAAGGAAGAAACTATCTGTTCGGCGTTTGAGCCTGCATATCATGAGAAAATAACACAAAGCAAATCTAAGATGCATCTAGATACATCTTAAAGCCCCACACGAAAGGGAGACAAATCAGTCACATTCCGCGAGGAGCCGGACGTTTTTGAATACGGTTCTTGGGGTGTTCCTCCTCGTCGGCCGCTTCTCCACACACCTCCCGTGCGGAGTGGCGAAGCCCACCCCAGCAGTTCTACGTCATTGCTTTCGGACCCGACAAAGGCCCTTTCCCAGGTTTTCGAGAATATACCGTCCCAAGTTTTGGGTGGGTTGTTTCTCGGTACTTTACGCTATTCGTTAACGCGCTATCGTCAAAATGCGCGTTGGGCAAAAACAGACTCCCCTCGTCCCACCCTATCCGACGAGCAATGCCCTTCATCGAAATAATATCCGGTTCGTTATCGATGAGTGCGGTACGCGTTCTGTGGCAAACGAATATCTTTCATATATAAGCACCAGTTATAGTGATAGTAATTGTAATTAGTAATAGTAATCTTCATTTTGGCTCAGGACGGCCGTGGCACTGCAGAAAGGCAACAGCCCGCACCACGACGGAAGGCGGTGCCTCGTCTATATAGTAATTGGCGCGCTTAAAAAACGTGGGGGCATGGCTCAATAATATTACGCCTAGTGATTGGTTATTCGTTTTTCTTACTGACAGATCCCGCAGTCTCATTGGCTGCGGAGTTGTAATGAGATACTGCTGTCGGCACTGCGCATGCCCAGACACCTCACCCTGGTTTAAACTCTGTGTTGGTGTATAACGTTAGAATAAGCCTCAGAAAGCAACAACAACAACAGAACAAAAATGTAGACAACTTGACTACTATTTTGTTTAAAACCAAGTGATGGCCGACGGGACGTGTTTTGAGCTTTTCACGCGTCATCGCGAAGGCCCGCTCTGCAGCGCTCTGCGCAAAGAAAACAACAACAACAACAGCAACAAACACGTCCGTGGCCAGTCCAACTTTTCGAGCACCTCAGCTGAAAATTGAAAACACTTCTTGTTTGAGTCAAGTCGTTAAACTCCTATACTAAATAGTTAAATCACCAAAATAAATAAATAACGACATAAAAAAAGAAGAAACGAGATAGAAATATTGTAGAGTGCCAAAAGCCGCCCTCGTCTGCCTCCAGATCCACCTAAATCTATCCGCGTGTCCTTTCCTTTTTTCATTATAATTTATGTTCAAATATCTCATTTTCTTCCTTGTTTCGTTTAGCTTTTTTTTGCATCAAACTGATGTGCGAGTTTTTGTGCAAATGCAACAAACAAATCACCTCTCTGAGGCGGGCTTTCGAACTGAGATTTCTTTTGAGTGTCTGCACCTCCCTCCTTGCCTCACTGTCTTTCTCTCCTCTCTTTTTTTTTTTTTGCGCGCGCGCTGGCTATGAATGTTTATGTCAAAATTGCTAGAGGAAATTTCTGTCAAACGTCTTTTTGATTCGTACCAAGCACCCCGTCCAAATGCCGGCCGATTTTGTTTCAAAGCAGTGACGCAGATGCTGCCATAATCAAATAAACACACGTAGGAACATCCAAACGGCTGAGACAGACGCCATAACTTGTTGTTGCCAATACTTTTTTTGTCTGTTTTTTTTAGGTCGCGGAGTTTTGAAGCCGTAGGTATTAGGTGTAATCTACGCTTTTATTTTTCGTTTTATTTTTCCTCTCTGTTCTTTCTTTAAGTGCACTCTTACGAAAGGTACCACGCACTTAGATCCTGCGACTTGTGGATTTTCGTTTTGAGACACGCATATGACATATTTTATTGAGCTTTGAATTCGCTTTTCTTGTTTTCCTGTTGGAAGGTACGGGTTCCTCAAGGAAATCATGTTCAAGAACACTGTAAGTAAAATTTTTCCTTACTTTTTTTTTTGTTGTTGGGACCCTGTTTGTTTCAAACACTTGAACGCTTCGTGCGTGAAATCGACCAGGGGATTTAAGAACCGTTCCTAAGACGTCGGAGAGTTATAGGTGTATCTCTTTGAAGTATAATGGAACGTCAATCCGTAGAAGTGCACGCTAAGAGTGTTTTTGAGAGTTTCTGAATTTCAAAAACAGGGCTTCGTTTGATCCTAAAACTTTTCCCAGTGTCTCGCCAATTTTTTTTTTTTGTTCATAATGGCTGGGAAAGTGTTCTCCTTTCACAGCGCCAGCTCTTTTCGCATCGATGTCGACACAAAGGCTTTCGTAGTCACTGGCCGCGCCGCGCTGTAGCAGGGTCTTGTCAGAGCAAGGAACGGCAATGCGCTCGTAAACGTGTTCTACAATACCCGCGTAGCAACATCCCAGCTACCTCTTAACTTCTTTTCAGCAACCGACCACAGATCAGATTTTCTTGGACCACGGTGTAATACAGAATGTTTCTCGGCTATTTACCATAAAACGGATGCCGTTACGTCGGTGGAGGAAAATCCAATGTTCGTAAATCGATCATTAAGAAAAGAACCTCAAAAACCTCATTTGCCCATTGACCGCGAGCTTATCCTTGTATGCCCCACCTGTTGGTCAGCGATGGTATACATTCTGGACCGCGACGTTCCTTTCAGAGGCAAGCGTCGAAGATTGTTCAGCTTACGGAAAGAGCAGTACAGCTGGTTACCCATAGCGACGCTCATCGACAAACAGGGTGTTTGTCGTTCACGGCGGCGTGTCCTCTGAGACGGACTTGAAGGTCGTCGCGGCCATCAACATACATCAGGTATAGACGCCGATTGGCTGTGTTAGAGTGTGTAGACTTCCAGTGGATGTTGAGTGGGTCGTCTGCCAAACGGCTTCCTAATTAAAGCTCCCTAGGACAGAAGCACTCGTTCCCCTCGAAACTCCCTAGGACAGGAGCAATGATCCATAAAGTTCCATAAGACAGCTAGGGATAATAGGAGCTTTAGGGGCGGTATGGTAAGCTAACCATCCGAGGACGGCGATTCGGGCTGGGCATGCGCATTGGGGCGCGTCTGACAGACCGAGTTGGATAGAGTTTGTAGGAGTAGCCGCTGCGAGGCGCCCTTCACGACGCCAGCGCCACAGCGAGTCTCAGGCGGCAAATCGAATAAAGAAGACGTAAGATCCGTCCTTTCGGTGTACTGTGTTTCCTCTGTAAGCATAGTACACCAGACCTATCTCTCCAGAGGAAAGTCCCACAACTAGCACAGAGGTGGGGCTTACGTGAGGCCACGTGGGCCCCACCTGTCGTGCTACTTGGCAATTTATCCTTCCCAAAGCACGAGCTCAAAAAAATTAACGCTAAAGACCGACCTACGGAACCATTTTCCGCAAAGGTAGGAAAATACCCCACGCGCCCCTCCTCTTCTCACCCTCTCCCAAAAGTCACGTGATGGCAGGGGCTTAAGCCGACAAGAAAGAAGCCCATGCCATCGCGTGATTTGGAGGAGAGGCCGAAGACCCACGGAGCCGCGAGGCCTACTCCTGCCTTGCGGAGATGGTTCCTCGAATCGGTCTCTTCAGCCTACGAAGAGCTTATTAACATTTGCTTATGGAGGGTTCCGCAGGCAGTCGTCCTAGCAGACGATTTGTTTGAGTACCTTCAGTCGCCTTTCTTGGCTGCAGGTACAAACTGTGAGTGTGATACTATTTTGGATGAGTGAGCATGCGCAATATAAGCGGGTGTTTCCACAGCCCTGGTAGCGGTCGGAACATGTAACAAAAAAAAAATGACAGCAGTTTAAATTTTTCAGAAAATACTTTTTACTGAGAAGTCTCAGTTGCGACCCATGAAACCTAACGGTGAGAGAAAACTTGGTTTCCCAACGTCTGCGAAAAAGAAAAAAAAAAAAGAAAAATGGCGAGAACATGTTGGTGGTATGCTCCTGATATGCCGACGCAGCTTTGGTCTTCTGCGCGTAACATACGGCACGGAGCAAACATTGTGTTCTCTTCACTGGTACCGTTTTGTTGCAGTTCGTGACTGTGCTGCAACCACCGCTTCATCACAGTGGTTACAACACCGAGCGAGATGGAGGCGGGTGGGTCTCGCTGACGTGATGGGACAACGGAGTACTACAGCTGCACCGAAAAGCTAGAAAGATCTTGAAGGCGACAGGAACGCCTATCAGTGAATCCACCAATCAATCAATCAATCGATCTGTCGTCAGTCCAGTTGAGTCGGATTAGTATAGCGGCAGGATGAGATTTAGAAAATGAGTACCTGGTGTTTCGGCCTGCGTAAAAAAACGCACATCGCAGAAGCATGAAACTCTGGGAGAAAGGTCACCGCTATCGTGGTAGTGGTGTTGAAATGCAAAACTTTGAGACACCCCATGACGTTCGCTGCTTCAAAATATACAAAAAGAAAACGACTATTCTTTAGGCGGCAATCCCTAGCCCTTATTTACCGTAAGTACCGATGATTTGGTAGAGGCGCCTGTAGTATTTATTTCAGAGGAAAAAGAAACTTGTCAGTCAGAAAGACGATATTGTCTTTCTTTCTGCACGACAAGTTTTTTCACTGACCTGATTGCTGCAGGCACACACAATCCCAAATCCGTTTGACGGCCCAGGTCAGTGGTTCTCAAATGGAGGTCCGCGGACCCTTTGGGGTCGCAGTAGGCATCTGTAGGGTCCTCGAGCCACTGCCTCATCAGTAAAGCACGGAAATAAAGGTTGTATTTCTTCAAGTCGAGAAGAAGTATTTCCAAACTACGGGCGAGAGTTTTCTTGTGCGTATGTCAATAAGAGGTTCGCTACGCACTAGCCCTTAGTTGCTGTCCATTTAATAAATCATTATTTATATTTGACCTTTACTTTTTTTCCTCCCCACTTCCCCGAGCGGGGTTTTCCGTCATCTCCGCTGATCCACCAGGAGGTCCGCGAAGCATCGATGAGTTGAGAACCCTTTGGTCCAGGTAGGAACATCGAAGCTCCTGCAATAATTCTTGCTTTTCTTTTGTATCTTTTGATTAAGGAAAAAGTCATGACAGCCTCAAACGGTCGCATTTTATCACCACCGCATAGCGTCCCGCTCTCGCGGTGTTTCAGCTTTTGCGATGCGTAGTTTATTCACTCGAGGCTGAAAAAAGCGGATACATTTTCATGATCTCACCCTGTGCTATAACTCCACTGTGTCTGCCGTGCTTGGCAGTTGGTGGACCTGCGGTGGCATCTTGATCAGCCAATCGGTTAGTCTGTCGGACAGTCAATCAGCCAATCAAGTGAATCACTTGACCAGGCAGATATATATCACTATAAAACTCTATACTCTTTTTTGCGTTCGGCACGCCCCGTCCCGAACCTGCAGTGGCATTTGATCAATCATTCGGTCGAAGATTGGTTTGTAGGTCAATCAATCAATCAAGTCCAATCAGTTGATCAATTAGAGAGAATAATTATTGTAGATCTCTACAACCAGTTGGTGGTCGGCGGTTTGTGAACCTGCTGTAGCGGTTCATCGGTCAATCAAACCAGCAATCACTTCGCCAGGTCAGTCAATCAATCATTTAAATAATCAATAAATTAATTCTGCAGTGTAATCGCTATGATCTCTACCGCACCGTCCGGCATGTGACGGTGGACGCTGCTGGTGATCTAACCGATCAATCGACTCGGCGGTTGGTTGGACCTGAATTCTGACGATCAATCAGTCTATCACCTAATTGATCGATCAATACAAGATACTCAATCTATCGGCAGTTGGTGGACCTGCTGATGGGGCGACCTGCTGGCCTCAGCCGGGCTGCCGGCCCAGCAGAGATGCGGGGCAGTGGCAGCTTCTTCGGGCCGGACGTGACGGCAGCCTTCCTGAGGAGGCACAAGCTCGACGGGATCATCCGCCGCTCACCCCAGCGCAAACCTAACAGGTTCGAGTGCGCCCCCAACGGGAGAGGCCACCTGCAGTCACTGCACTCTGTACTCCATGCGTGGCTCGCTCTAAAGTGCCCCGATTTCCTCGCAGGGTGCCACCACGCCCGGCGCTTATTCGCCAGGGCAGGCGCAATGGGTGATCGTTACACGATTCGAGGCATTCCGGCATTCGTGATCTTTCGTCACGTTGTCACAGCTCAGGTGATATCGTTTTCACTCCTGTCGCGGACTGGGTAGAAAACTTCCGGGGCGACATAGCCGCGCTTGCGGAGATTTTTAGGTCAAACTTCGGACAGCTGGCTTAAATGGTAATTTTTTTTTATTTTTAAAGCGTAATGTCATGCCTTCCGAGTTACGTAGCGCCATCCCGTCAGAAAAGCATGCGCTCGTGCCGAAATCCATATCAGGCACATGTGGCCAGGAGGAGGGGGGGGAGGGGCATGGGGCAGGTTCCCCCCCCCCGAAGGCTGCGCTGCCCCCCTTGTGAGACCCTCCCTCTCCCCCCTCCCCCTCATACGGCATTTTGTCGCCGGGCGTCCCCACCCCCCGAGACGAAATCCTCGCTGTGTTGACCTGGTCCATATACATGTCTACACGAGACGACAACTTATTTCGCCACTTTGAAAGCTCGCTGCTTCCGGTGTCGGAACTTTCTCTCGGCCCAAGGTCGGCTCGACCGGCAGATGAGCTCGTGGCTCGAAGCTCGAAGCCACAAGGGTTCCGGTTTCGAGAGTCGCTTGCAGCCTTCCAGTGAGGTCGGGGATTGGCGCTTGGCCTCTTCGCGGCCGAGTGGATCGTGGCACGCTGCAGACCAGTGTCCGCGCCAATTCCAGGGCGCCGCCATGTTTATCAACTGTACCAGTGAAGAAGTATCGTCAGTAGGAAAGAAAGCAATATTGTCTTGCTGGTTTTTGCACTGAAATGGATGCTACCCGCGCCCAGAATCTCAAATTTAGGATTGATGAATACTATAGGCTCAGGTCGATTCGGCTCACTGGAAGCTCTTAAGTTTTCGACGTTATCCAGGTAACATCATGTGGTCAAACGTTCGAATTT
The DNA here is from genome assembly GCA_037355805.1 of Ixodes ricinus. Classification (NCBI taxonomy): domain Eukaryota; kingdom Metazoa; phylum Arthropoda; class Arachnida; order Ixodida; family Ixodidae; genus Ixodes; species Ixodes ricinus. The sequence continues at coordinate 2,674 of JAZHYW010029054.1, read as the reverse complement.
TATTACCACCGCCATGGCGATAACGCACTACCTCACGGTTTCAGCTTTCTGCAATGCTTAGTTTGCCCATGCGGGCCGAAAAACCTTTTTTCTTACCGATCTGACCGTGCCGATTTACCTAACCGTGAGATAGATCTATCCAGCTATCCACGCAGCTAACCTATCCACCATGTGCGCTGATTAAAATCTTAAGCTGGCTGTCCCGTTTACAGACGTTTGAGTTTTATTACTACTCACCGCCGCGTCAATGGCTTTTTTTGTATGATTATGATGTGGACAAATTGGGTTCTATCCACTGTGCCGAAGATTTCGTCCTCGAGGAACGCGAGAGCCGCCACTTTTCCACGTGCACGAGTTTTATATGGCGGATGAAAATGACGTCTGCTGCGGCGGCAGGTTTCGAGACGCTGTTTCTTTACCGTCGAAGGTTTTGCAGGGAGTTTGGGGTTATCTTTTACGGAAACAGCTTACATATTCTAACTGGGGCTCCCGTGCTTTCGGTACATACCGATAAACCAGAAGAATTATCTGCCGAGCGGGTTTGTGGAAATCAGGGGAAATGGCGAAAACGCTTGGATTAAGAGCTGTCGTTTAAAAGGGGCAAAAAAATCCCTGAGCTTCATGGGCGAAAAAATTTTTTCCTTCAGCTGACCTGTGTTTACCCGAGACGCGACACAATGAAGGGCCGCGAGGCTTCTTGCTTCAAAACCACACATATAAATGTCGTGTATTTTTTTGTCTTTGACTGTGCAGAGATGTTTTTTAGTATTCGTATCATACGTATGTACGTTGGAATTTGGAATCCCATGCTTGTGTCCTATTTGCTTTACCATAAGCTCCGAAAAACCCTGAATTTTTTTTTGTCGGCAACATTCTAAAATTGATAACAGCGTATCTGAGGAAAAAAAATAATCTCCAAATAACTGCCATGTATTCGAAAAATAATTCCGGAAATACAGGGAACCCTACAGCTGACGAAGACCACCGATCTTAAGCCGCACGGCGTAACTTCTTTCCCCTTCGTAAAACACATGGAGGCAGGAAAAGCGGGGACAGGCACGGATGTGAGGGCGGGGTCTAGCGTTACGATTAAGCACCGGGGATCGCGAATATAGGAACGGATATAATCGGACCTTACAAAATCTTTGGGTCGGTACTGATTTAAAGAATCACTCAAACCCTTCCAACAACATTACACGATCTCAGCAACACCATTTATTTTATTACATAAAACTGCACGGACGAGACACGGGTTTATTATCTTGATAACTGGTCTAATCGCATCATATCACGAGATATACAGCGAACTAGCATCTGGATCGTAAGCAGCCCTTTAATTTTAAATTAGGTATAGGCCTTCGTCTTTTTTCTAGATTTTCAGGACTTAACTGAAGAAGTGAGAAGTCAGGTCATAAATTAGGAGGGTGGAAAGCACCATATGCACAAAGTGGCGGATAAGACTACACAATCAACAACATAGGTTGAGACCAAGCGGACGTGGTGATCCTCTGTAAATCGCAACAATCGCCTTTACGAGTATTGACTTAAATGTATTCGCTTAATTTTTGTAAAACTTAAAAAATAGTTAAGAACCTTTGTGCGAAGACTTGCATGCGGATCTATGATTTTCGTATTAAAGGCGAAATACTTTCACATCTTGCGACCTGCGACTACTAATGTACTTTGAATACTGGTTTTTCTTTAGCGTGTGCAGGGTAAGGCTTAAAGGAAATGGTTGGCAACAACAGTGGCAGGTGGTTGCGACGACCAGCATTTCCCTCGACATAAGACCCGACAATCTCCCTGACTCGGACCATCGGGCAACATGGCAACGCCTCTCAAGGATTTCTCGAGGCCAGATGCGATCAAGCTACGACGTGCTTGTGTTCCCTAGTTTGTGTGCGTGTGATTTGTCGATTCGACAGTGTGAAGATATATGTCAGCAAGATCGGCCGCAATGTATTTCTTTCTCGTATTTCTCCTCGTCCCTTCGCAAAGAAGTAAATGGTCAAAACTCACATTCGTCTAACCTCTCCCGTTTTTCCTAACAAAAAAAACAAAAAAAACTTTTTTTTATGATTTGATAGTAATTTATTTGGACACTGCTAATACATTCTACAAAAGTCAGTCTGCAGATGCTACCTAAAGCCTGCTTCTTCTTTGTGTGACGGTCTTGTAACACTTGTCATACAAAATGTTGGCAGACGTGTTCCAAGCATACACATATATGAAAAAAAAAAAAAGCTTATAATTCAAAAAAGTTTTTTTTTGCAGACTGTATATCATTGTTTGTGCAGCCAAACAGTGTGTTTATGACCTCACTACACCAGCGGTATACCTGCGACTTCATAGAGTGTAGTATATGCTGAGCCCGCGATGGGCCTTCTTTGCCGCAGGTGCTGACCATCTTTATGGCTTCCAACTACTACGACATCGGGAGCAACCGGGAGCCTACGTGAAACTCGTGGGACCGAGACTAGTACCCACACCGTAATTGTTCGTCAGTACCGCAGACGCGAAGGCCACCATCCAGCAGAGGTACAATGTATTTGAGAACAAACCAGCTCGCGTGTATAGGATGCTTGCGATCGACCGCTGCGTTCATATAATGAGATGCATAAAAATGTATGGTTACCCCGCTCAATTGTGTTACGTACGTGAAGCGTTCTAGCTT